>JARPMR010000022.1:1515000-1587111 GCA_029955525.1 Oeneis ivallda | reverse complement strand
GACATCAACGTGTACGTCGCGCAGCGCGCCACGCTCTACATCGGCACCATCCACGATAACGCTATTGACGTACGTCACTTTTATTGACGTATGTGTAACCTCTAGTTCTATAGCATGAGCCTGTCGCTGCAGGCCGCGCTGGCGACCGCGTTCTGCTACCTCATCTCCAGCATGGACGACATCAACGTGTACGTCGCGCAGCGCGCCACGCTCTACATCGGCACCATCCACGATAACGCTATTGACGTACGTCACTTTTATTGACGTATGTGTAACCTCTAGTTCTATAGCATGAGCCTGTCGCTGCAGGCCGCGCTGGCGACCGCGTTCTGCTACCTCATCTCCAGCATGGACGACATCAACGTGTACGTCGCGCAGCGCGCCACGCTCTACATCGGCACCATCCACGATAACGCTATTGACGTACGTCACTTTTATTGGCGTATGTGTAACCTCTAGTTCTATAGCATGAGCCTGTCGCTGCAGGCCGCGCTGGCGACCGCGTTCTGCTACCTCATCTCCAGCATGGACGACATCAACGTGTACGTCGCGCAGCGCGCCACGCTCTACATCGGCACCATCCACGATAACGCTATTGACGTACGTCACTTTTATTGGCGTATGTGTAACCTCTAGTTCTATAGCATGAGCCTGTCGCTGCAGGCCGCGCTGGCGACCGCGTTCTGCTACCTCATCTCCAGCATGGACGACATCAACGTGTACGTCGCGCAGCGCGCCACGCTCTACATCGGCACCATCCACGATAACGCTATTGACGTACGTCACTTTTATTGGCGTATGTGTAACCTCTAGTTCTATAGCATGAGCCTGTCGCTGCAGGCCGCGCTGGCGACCGCGTTCTGCTACCTCATCTCCAGCATGGACGACATCAACGTGTACGTCGCGCAGCGCGCCACGCTCTACATCGGCACCATCCACGATAACGCTATTGACGTACGTCACTTTTATTGGCGTATGTGTAACCTCTAGTTCTATAGCATGAGCCTGTCGCTGCAGGCCGCGCTGGCGACCGCGTTCTGCTACCTCATCTCCAGCATGGACGACATCAACGTGTACGTCGCGCAGCGCGCCACGCTCTACATCGGCACCATCCACGATAACGCTATTGACGTACGTCACTTTTATTGGCGTATGTGTAACCTCTAGTTCTATAGCATGAGCCTGTCGCTGCAGGCCGCGCTGGCGACCGCGTTCTGCTACCTCATCTCCAGCATGGACGACATCAACGTGTACGTCGCGCAGCGCGCCACGCTCTACATCGGCACCATCCACGATAACGCTATTGACGTACGTCACTTTTATTGACGTATGTGTAACCTCTAGTTCTATAGCATGAGCCTGTCGCTGCAGGCCGCGCTGGCGACCGCGTTCTGCTACCTCATCTCCAGCATGGACGACATCAACGTGTACGTCGCGCAGCGCGCCACGCTCTACATCGGCACCATCCACGATAACGCTATTGACGTACGTCACTTTTATTGACGTATGTGTAACCTCTAGTTCTATAGCATGAGCCTGTCGCTGCAGGCCGCGCTGGCGACCGCGTTCTGCTACCTCATCTCCAGCATGGACGACATCAACGTGTACGTCGCGCAGCGCGCCACGCTCTACATCGGCACCATCCACGATAACGCTATTGACGTACGTCACTTTTATTGACGTATGTGTAACCTCTAGTTCTATAGCATGAGCCTGTCGCTGCAGGCCGCGCTGGCGACCGCGTTCTGCTACCTCATCTCCAGCATGGACGACATCAACGTGTACGTCGCGCAGCGCGCCACGCTCTACATCGGCACCATCCACGATAACGCTATTGACGTACGTCACTTTTATTGACGTATGTGTAACCTCTAGTTCTATAGCATGAGCCTGTCGCTGCAGGCCGCGCTGGCGACCGCGTTCTGCTACCTCATCTCCAGCATGGACGACATCAACGTGTACGTCGCGCAGCGCGCCACGCTCTACATCGGCACCATCCACGATAACGCTATTGACGTACGTCACTTTTATTGACGTATGTGTAACCTCTAGTTCTATAGCATGAGCCTGTCGCTGCAGGCCGCGCTGGCGACCGCGTTCTGCTACCTCATCTCCAGCATGGACGACATCAACGTGTACGTCGCGCAGCGCGCCACGCTCTACATCGGCACCATCCACGATAACGCTATTGACGTACGTCACTTTTATTGACGTATGTGTAACCTCTAGTTCTATAGCATGAGCCTGTCGCTGCAGGCCGCGCTGGCGACCGCGTTCTGCTACCTCATCTCCAGCATGGACGACATCAACGTGTACGTCGCGCAGCGCGCCACGCTCTACATCGGCACCATCCACGATAACGCTATTGACGTACGTCACTTTTATTGACGTATGTGTAACCTCTAGTTCTATAGCATGAGCCTGTCGCTGCAGGCCGCGCTGGCGACCGCGTTCTGCTACCTCATCTCCAGCATGGACGACATCAACGTGTACGTCGCGCAGCGCGCCACGCTCTACATCGGCACCATCCACGATAACGCTATTGACGTACGTCACTTTTATTGACGTATGTGTAACCTCTAGTTCTATAGCATGAGCCTGTCGCTGCAGGCCGCGCTGGCGACCGCGTTCTGCTACCTCATCTCCAGCATGGACGACATCAACGTGTACGTCGCGCAGCGCGCCACGCTCTACATCGGCACCATCCACGATAACGCTATTGACGTACGTCACTTTTATTGACGTATGTGTAACCTCTAGTTCTATAGCATGAGCCTGTCGCTGCAGGCCGCGCTGGCGACCGCGTTCTGCTACCTCATCTCCAGCATGGACGACATCAACGTGTACGTCGCGCAGCGCGCCACGCTCTACATCGGCACCATCCACGATAACGCTATTGACGTACGTCACTTTTATTGACGTATGTGTAACCTCTAGTTCTATAGCATGAGCCTGTCGCTGCAGGCCGCGCTGGCGACCGCGTTCTGCTACCTCATCTCCAGCATGGACGACATCAACGTGTACGTCGCGCAGCGCGCCACGCTCTACATCGGCACCATCCACGATAACGCTATTGACGTACGTCACTTTTATTGACGTATGTGTAACCTCTAGTTCTATAGCATGAGCCTGTCGCTGCAGGCCGCGCTGGCGACCGCGTTCTGCTACCTCATCTCCAGCATGGACGACATCAACGTGTACGTCGCGCAGCGCGCCACGCTCTACATCGGCACCATCCACGATAACGCTATTGACGTACGTCACTTTTATTGACGTATGTGTAACCTCTAGTTCTATAGCATGAGCCTGTCGCTGCAGGCCGCGCTGGCGACCGCGTTCTGCTACCTCATCTCCAGCATGGACGACATCAACGTGTACGTCGCGCAGCGCGCCACGCTCTACATCGGCACCATCCACGATAACGCTATTGACGTACGTCACTTTTATTGACGTATGTGTAACCTCTAGTTCTATAGCATGAGCCTGTCGCTGCAGGCCGCGCTGGCGACCGCGTTCTGCTACCTCATCTCCAGCATGGACGACATCAACGTGTACGTCGCGCAGCGCGCCACGCTCTACATCGGCACCATCCACGATAACGCTATTGACGTACGTCACTTTTATTGACGTATGTGTAACCTCTAGTTCTATAGCATGAGCCTGTCGCTGCAGGCCGCGCTGGCGACCGCGTTCTGCTACCTCATCTCCAGCATGGACGACATCAACGTGTACGTCGCGCAGCGCGCCACGCTCTACATCGGCACCATCCACGATAACGCTATTGACGTACGTCACTTTTATTGACGTATGTGTAACCTCTAGTTCTATAGCATGAGCCTGTCGCTGCAGGCCGCGCTGGCGACCGCGTTCTGCTACCTCATCTCCAGCATGGACGACATCAACGTGTACGTCGCGCAGCGCGCCACGCTCTACATCGGCACCATCCACGATAACGCTATTGACGTACGTCACTTTTATTGACGTATGTGTAACCTCTAGTTCTATAGCATGAGCCTGTCGCTGCAGGCCGCGCTGGCGACCGCGTTCTGCTACCTCATCTCCAGCATGGACGACATCAACGTGTACGTCGCGCAGCGCGCCACGCTCTACATCGGCACCATCCACGATAACGCTATTGACGTACGTCACTTTTATTGACGTATGTGTAACCTCTAGTTCTATAGCATGAGCCTGTCGCTGCAGGCCGCGCTGGCGACCGCGTTCTGCTACCTCATCTCCAGCATGGACGACATCAACGTGTACGTCGCGCAGCGCGCCACGCTCTACATCGGCACCATCCACGATAACGCTATTGACGTACGTCACTTTTATTGACGTATGTGTAACCTCTAGTTCTATAGCATGAGCCTGTCGCTGCAGGCCGCGCTGGCGACCGCGTTCTGCTACCTCATCTCCAGCATGGACGACATCAACGTGTACGTCGCGCAGCGCGCCACGCTCTACATCGGCACCATCCACGATAACGCTATTGACGTACGTCACTTTTATTGACGTATGTGTAACCTCTAGTTCTATAGCATGAGCCTGTCGCTGCAGGCCGCGCTGGCGACCGCGTTCTGCTACCTCATCTCCAGCATGGACGACATCAACGTGTACGTCGCGCAGCGCGCCACGCTCTACATCGGCACCATCCACGATAACGCTATTGACGTACGTCACTTTTATTGACGTATGTGTAACCTCTAGTTCTATAGCATGAGCCTGTCGCTGCAGGCCGCGCTGGCGACCGCGTTCTGCTACCTCATCTCCAGCATGGACGACATCAACGTGTACGTCGCGCAGCGCGCCACGCTCTACATCGGCACCATCCACGATAACGCTATTGACGTACGTCACTTTTATTGACGTATGTGTAACCTCTAGTTCTATAGCATGAGCCTGTCGCTGCAGGCCGCGCTGGCGACCGCGTTCTGCTACCTCATCTCCAGCATGGACGACATCAACGTGTACGTCGCGCAGCGCGCCACGCTCTACATCGGCACCATCCACGATAACGCTATTGACGTACGTCACTTTTATTGACGTATGTGTAACCTCTAGTTCTATAGCATGAGCCTGTCGCTGCAGGCCGCGCTGGCGACCGCGTTCTGCTACCTCATCTCCAGCATGGACGACATCAACGTGTACGTCGCGCAGCGCGCCACGCTCTACATCGGCACCATCCACGATAACGCTATTGACGTACGTCACTTTTATTGACGTATGTGTAACCTCTAGTTCTATAGCATGAGCCTGTCGCTGCAGGCCGCGCTGGCGACCGCGTTCTGCTACCTCATCTCCAGCATGGACGACATCAACGTGTACGTCGCGCAGCGCGCCACGCTCTACATCGGCACCATCCACGATAACGCTATTGACGTACGTCACTTTTATTGACGTATGTGTAACCTCTAGTTCTATAGCATGAGCCTGTCGCTGCAGGCCGCGCTGGCGACCGCGTTCTGCTACCTCATCTCCAGCATGGACGACATCAACGTGTACGTCGCGCAGCGCGCCACGCTCTACATCGGCACCATCCACGATAACGCTATTGACGTACGTCACTTTTATTGGCGTATGTGTAACCTCTAGTTCTATAGCATGAGCCTGTCGCTGCAGGCCGCGCTGGCGACCGCGTTCTGCTACCTCATCTCCAGCATGGACGACATCAACGTGTACGTCGCGCAGCGCGCCACGCTCTACATCGGCACCATCCACGATAACGCTATTGACGTACGTCACTTTTATTGACGTATGTGTAACCTCTAGTTCTATAGCATGAGCCTGTCGCTGCAGGCCGCGCTGGCGACCGCGTTCTGCTACCTCATCTCCAGCATGGACGACATCAACGTGTACGTCGCGCAGCGCGCCACGCTCTACATCGGCACCATCCACGATAACGCTATTGACGTACGTCACTTTTATTGACGTATGTGTAACCTCTAGTTCTATAGCATGAGCCTGTCGCTGCAGGCCGCGCTGGCGACCGCGTTCTGCTACCTCATCTCCAGCATGGACGACATCAACGTGTACGTCGCGCAGCGCGCCACGCTCTACATCGGCACCATCCACGATAACGCTATTGACGTACGTCACTTTTATTGACGTATGTGTAACCTCTAGTTCTATAGCATGAGCCTGTCGCTGCAGGCCGCGCTGGCGACCGCGTTCTGCTACCTCATCTCCAGCATGGACGACATCAACGTGTACGTCGCGCAGCGCGCCACGCTCTACATCGGCACCATCCACGATAACGCTATTGACGTACGTCACTTTTATTGGCGTATGTGTAACCTCTAGTTCTATAGCATGAGCCTGTCGCTGCAGGCCGCGCTGGCGACCGCGTTCTGCTACCTCATCTCCAGCATGGACGACATCAACGTGTACGTCGCGCAGCGCGCCACGCTCTACATCGGCACCATCCACGATAACGCTATTGACGTACGTCACTTTTATTGACGTATGTGTAACCTCTAGTTCTATAGCATGAGCCTGTCGCTGCAGGCCGCGCTGGCGACCGCGTTCTGCTACCTCATCTCCAGCATGGACGACATCAACGTGTACGTCGCGCAGCGCGCCACGCTCTACATCGGCACCATCCACGATAACGCTATTGACGTACGTCACTTTTATTGACGTATGTGTAACCTCTAGTTCTATAGCATGAGCCTGTCGCTGCAGGCCGCGCTGGCGACCGCGTTCTGCTACCTCATCTCCAGCATGGACGACATCAACGTGTACGTCGCGCAGCGCGCCACGCTCTACATCGGCACCATCCACAATAACGCTATTGACGTACGTCACTTTTATTGGCGTATGTGTAACCTCTAGTTCTATAGCATGAGCCTGTCGCTGCAGGCCGCGCTGGCGACCGCGTTCTGCTACCTCATCTCCAGCATGGACGACATCAACGTGTACGTCGCGCAGCGCGCCACGCTCTACATCGGCACCATCCACGATAACGCTATTGACGTACGTCACTTTTATTGACGTATGTGTAACCTCTAGTTCTATAGCATGAGCCTGTCGCTGCAGGCCGCGCTGGCGACCGCGTTCTGCTACCTCATCTCCAGCATGGACGACATCAACGTGTACGTCGCGCAGCGCGCCACGCTCTACATCGGCACCATCCACGATAACGCTATTGACGTACGTCACTTTTATTGGCGTATGTGTAACCTCTAGTTCTATAGCATGAGCCTGTCGCTGCAGGCCGCGCTGGCGACCGCGTTCTGCTACCTCATCTCCAGCATGGACGACATCAACGTGTACGTCGCGCAGCGCGCCACGCTCTACATCGGCACCATCCACGATAACGCTATTGACGTACGTCACTTTTATTGGCGTATGTGTAACCTCTAGTTCTATAGCATGAGCCTGTCGCTGCAGGCCGCGCTGGCGACCGCGTTCTGCTACCTCATCTCCAGCATGGACGACATCAACGTGTACGTCGCGCAGCGCGCCACGCTCTACATCGGCACCATCCACGATAACGCTATTGACGTACGTCACTTTTATTGACGTATGTGTAACCTCTAGTTCTATAGCATGAGCCTGTCGCTGCAGGCCGCGCTGGCGACCGCGTTCTGCTACCTCATCTCCAGCATGGACGACATCAACGTGTACGTCGCGCAGCGCGCCACGCTCTACATCGGCACCATCCACGATAACGCTATTGACGTACGTTACTCTTATTGACGTATGTGTAACCTCTAGTTCTATAGCTTTTTAACTGACTTCAACAAAGGAGGAGGCTCTCAATTCATCGGAATCTTTTTTTGACGTGATATCGTCTTATAAATCGATGAACACCGGCTGCACGCATGAAAAAGTGTCACGTTCCGCCTGAGCCTGTGCGTGCAAGCGAGAGCGTGGAACAAGCGATAGAGAAGCACGATCGGTCCAAGCGTTGGCTTGTGACACATTTATTCAAAATGTTTCTTTATGACGTTATCACGTAAAACTTTCGTCTGTAAACCGACTTTACAGACAACCAATTTTTTATTTTTTATTTTTATTTTTATGTATGTTCACCGATTACTCGAAGACGCCTAAATCGATTTGGAAAATTCTTTTTTGTTTCAAAGGATATACTTTCCAGGTAGTCCTATTGAAATTTTATCGAAACCGATCGAGCGGTTTTTAAAATATCAACAATACATTATATACTTTGTATGACGCGGCGCGGGCGTTTGAAGTCGGTTTTTTAAAAACAATTTTTAAATTAAATTATTCCCTAGAGATGTTTAAATAACTAGCCGACTTCATCCGTGCGGAGTTTTTAAACATTCAATCAACATCGTCGGAAATAACGTTATATACGTTTGAAACTCGGTTTTGCTTTGTGAATTACTGTCAGTTATACAGTCAGGTCAGGAATTTGAAATTTTTGCTATTTTATGAAGGTTTCTTGTGTGTTGTAGCTACTTCTGTACTGCCTCGAGACTCAGTTCGACCTGGTGATCGTGGACCGGCCCATGATCCTGCAGTCGATCTACCAGCTGCACAATACGCTGAGCGACCGCCGCATCCTCACCTGGGAGTTCTTCCTCAACCGCTTCGAGGCACTGCTCCTGGAGGCGCAGATCAACTCCAACAAGAACGTCGACTACTCCAATTTACGGGGTGAGTAGTTCTACCTGGCGATCTAGCATCAGCAAATGGTCCAGCAGTCGATCTACCAGCTGCAAAACATACAGATCGACTGCCGTCATCTTCATTCAATATTACGCAGGGGAGATATAATATTCGGGAATTTTGTGGACAGACTTTACGTGTTTTCTTGTGCGTGGAAAATAACACCAGCAACTTACCAACACGGGACCTTATAACTCGCAGACAAATAAGCTAGCTGATATATCCACAAGGCAGAGGAAATAAGGAACTCTTCCAGGATTAATTTTGGTATGTTTCCAGATTTGCTCAGCCGCTCAGAGTGGGTAGAGGCTAGAGTGCGACGAGCTCACGAAGCGTTGGCGGGCGCGCCGCGTTCCTTAGCTGCATCGTTCGGCGCCAAGTGGCCATACAAACGCACCGTGTCTGCGCCGGCTGCCGTGCCGCCGCAACCTCATGCAGGTGAGAACTTTTTGACGACCTCATTGATGTGCTAAATTCTGCAGTCTTATGATACAGCCGCAATATCGCAACGCAACGGTTAAGGCGCGGGCTGAAAACTTGAAGGTCGAAGGTTCAAACTTCATCCAGTGCACTATTGGGAAGCAAAAAGGGAATATATTGGTCCTGGGCTAAATTTCATTCCAAGTCATTACTGCCACGTACTTGCAAATTTTTTATAAACTCGCAGCTTCCATTCGCTATGTCCCCTAAACACTAAAAAGCGAATAAAAAATATCCTATGACACTTGCGTACAGTGACTGCCTTATACCGCCGCGTTTGATGGAGTCACCATTTGAGCACCTTGGGATCTGACCAACTGTTGTTTCTTCGAGCTATTGCCGAGCTATTGTTATGCCCCGTATTGCCATTTCAGCTTTGCTACTGAATGAATTATGTCGGTAACTCTGCCACTAGATTTACTCCTGAAGAGTTTTTAGTTTCTTTGTTTTTTCAAAGCTAATAGTATAATTCAAATAAAGCGTGGGTTTCTCGTCATTATAGTGTTTGCACCAACAGAGAGGGAGAAGGTTTACCCGCGCCAGTACTCCGCTCCTCTCCTCAAGAGGAAAACCTCACGATTCGGGCTGGGGTTGGGGCAGCTCCTGACTACGCCGCAAGCCCCACCCGCCACGCCGAGAACCAACAACACACATGGTAAATCAACCAACCAGTTTGACGTTTCTGTTAATGTTTGATGTGATGACATCGTCACAAAAGCTGCAGCCCGCTTTTGGCCACAGTAACTGATTGTCAACTCCTAATTTGTGGATGGACTTTGATGTTCTGCCCTCTTAAGTTCCCTAATTTGTGGAAGGACTTTGATGTTCTGCCCTCTTATGTTCCCTAATTTATGGAGGGACTCTAATGTTCTGCCCAAGAGAGCAGAACATGTTATGTTTCCTCTTTTAGCTAGCGTATCCAATTTTGCTGGAAATGTACGGGAGCATTGTGGGCACGTTATATCGGATGCCTGCTTAGTCTTGTTTTGACAAGTATTTTTCAATAGAAGATGACGACATAAGGCAAATCTAAGGAATGAAAATAAGAACTTGAAATCCCTATCTAAATGTACAATTTATGTCACATATAAAAGCATGTCTTTAAATATAACTTTTAATTACATATCAGATCTTTCTACGAGTATTTTCTTGTCTTCTATAGAAGTTGGTAAGTAGTTTATGTGATGTGGTTGTTTTACAGATGGCATCCACTCTCTGTCGGGGCGTTCGACTGATGACACGATGACAACCGTGCTGCCCAAAGCGTTAGATCTAGAAGAGGCCGATAAAGAGACCACCAATTTGTTGGTGTTCCTATTAATGCAGTTTTTGTCCAGGTACTTTATATCGATTCTGATTGATTGATGATGATGATGATTGATTCAGAAAGCAGACTCCTCTGAGAAAAGCTGGCATGAAGTTCAGCAGTTGCTTGCGTTTATTTTGCGTTAAAAAACTAACTGTATTTCATTTTAAGACATTTTTGTGATCCAAAATTTGTTTCAGAGCTGATCAAGCCCATCCTACAGAAGATAAGTCGTGTCTAAAATCTCAAGAGCTAGTGCTGAGGCATTTATTCCTTCTACTCGGATATAACTCCATGGAGAGGTTCTTTACTATATCCCCGCATACACTAAGGTAAGTTGTACTATTAACAGCAATTTGCTACTAAATCCTATATATCAAACAATAGCTCTGGTGTCTATTCCTCCAATTGCATATTGTGGTTAATTCTGTTCTACAGAATTTCTAAATTAAGCTAAACTCACAGGTCTAAATCTCGTGCTATCTCTTTTATAATTACTCCCTGTGGAATAGGATAGCACTAGATTTAGTCCTGACAATTTAGTTTAGTTTAGAAATTGTGTACAACAGAATAAGCCACAAATGTTTTACTTCTTTTCTTAGTCTTAATTTACACAAAGGAGGTTGTGTGAATAGTAATGTGTGTCTAATGAACTTTACTCTACAGCGCTAAATTATGAAAATGAAATTTCAATTTTATGAGTAACATTCTTTGCTATAGATCTTTGAACATACGGTCATTATGAAGATATTTTCAATATTGCCAACATAGATTTAGGATTGATAGTCGCTTCGTACACTATTAGATACCGTCGGCGTGCTAGTAAATTGCGGCAATTGATAGTACGCCTGAACTGGCATACCCACCTAGCAACTCACGTAGCAACCAATGTCTTCGAACAAACTATACTACGTTGCCGCATTTAAGGGGCTGTTGTTTGTAGAAAGGTCGGTATCTAGTAGCGACTAAGCTACCAATCCTAAATCTATGACTGCCAAGTCAAAGTCGATGTACTCCCATTTTACAGGATGTCCTCGATCTTCAACGCTTTCATGGCGAATCTGCCGCAAGTGCTGGATCAGAACCACGTGATGGGCGCCAGCATTGCTGAACCCACTCTCATGCTGTTACAGGTTTGTAGCTACGAGTATATTACTATACTATGATGCCCGTACTTCGTCCGCGTGGATTTAGTTTTTAAAATCCCTCGGGAACTCTATGATTTTCCGGGATGAAATGTAGTCTACGTCACTCTCCAGGTCCTCAACTATACCCATGCAAAAAATTACGTCGATCCGTAGCTCTGTTGCGGCGTAATTGCAAGACAACACACACAAAACACACACACAAAACAACTGACCGTGCGAATCAGAAATAATTACTTAAGTACTTAAATCGCTTTATGCGCGTGGATGGTATATCAACGATCGCGATGTAGGGATGAACCAAGGGGGACTGAAGCAAGATGGGAACTGACAGTAGATGTTTGTTCCAGCATTGTATACGGCCGGCTCTGTACACCGCCAGCAATGCCGCAGCGGTGCATTCTCTAGCGGCGTTGGAGCCGCACGTGAGGAGACACTGGCTCATGGCGCTACTGGTAGTTCTCTACAAGGTGAGTCTTCTGTGTTCCAGCATTGTATACGGCCGGCTCTGTACACCGCCAGCAATGCCGCAGCGGTGCATTCTCTAGCGGCGTTGGAGCCGCACGTGAGGAGACACTGGCTCATGGCGCTGCTGGTAGTTCTCTACAAGGTGAGTCTTCTTTGTTCCAGCATTGTATACGGCCGGCTCTGTACACCGCCAGCAATGCCGCAGCGGTGCATTCTCTAGCGGCGTTGGAGCCGCACGTGAGGAGACACTGGCTCATGGCGCTACTGGTAGTTCTCTACAAGGTGAGTCTTCTTTGTTCCAGCATTGTATACGGCCGGCTCTGTACACCGCCAGCAATGCCGCAGCGGTGCATTCTCTAGCGGCGTTGGAGCCGCACGTGAGGAGACACTGGCTCATGGCGCTGCTGGTAGTTCTCTACAAGGTGAGTCTTCTGTGTTCCAGCATTGTATACGGCCGGCTCTGTACACCGCCAGCAATGCCGCAGCGGTGCATTCTCTAGCGGCGTTGGAGCCGCACGTGAGGAGACACTGGCTCATGGCGCTGCTGGTAGTTCTCTACAAGGTGAGTCTTCTTTGTTCCAGCATTGTATACGGCCGGCTCTGTACACCGCCAGCAATGCCGCAGCGGTGCATTCTCTAGCGGCGTTGGAGCCGCACGTGAGGAGACACTGGCTCATGGCGCTGCTGGTAGTTCTCTACAAGGTGAGTCTTCTTTGTTCCAGCATTGTATACGGCCGGCTCTGTACACCGCCAGCAATGCCGCAGCGGTGCATTCTCTAGCGGCGTTGGAGCCGCACGTGAGGAGACACTGGCTCATGGCGCTACTGGTAGTTCTCTACAAGGTGAGTCTTCTGTGTTCCAGCATTGTATACGGCCGGCTCTGTACACCGCCAGCAATGCCGCAGCGGTGCATTCTCTAGCGGCGTTGGAGCCGCACGTGAGGAGACACTGGCTCATGGCGCTACTGGTAGTTCTCTACAAGGTGAGTCTTCTGTGTTCCAGCATTGTATACGGCCGGCTCTGTACACCGCCAGCAATGCCGCAGCGGTGCATTCTCTAGCGGCGTTGGAGCCGCACGTGAGGAGACACTGGCTCATGGCGCTACTGGTAGTTCTCTACAAGGTGAGTCTTCTGTGTTCCAGCATTGTATACGGCCGGCTCTGTACACCGCCAGCAATGCCGCAGCGGTGCATTCTCTAGCGGCGTTGGAGCCGCACGTGAGGAGACACTGGCTCATGGCGCTACTGGTAGTTCTCTACAAGGTGAGTCTTCTTTGTTCCAGCATTGTATACGGCCGGCTCTGTACACCGCCAGCAATGCCGCAGCGGTGCATTCTCTAGCGGCGTTGGAGCCGCACGTGAGGAGACACTGGCTCATGGCGCTGCTGGTAGTTCTCTACAAGGTGAGTCTTCTTTGTTCCAGCATTGTATACGGCCGGCTCTGTACACCGCCAGCAATGCCGCAGCGGTGCATTCTCTAGCGGCGTTGGAGCCGCACGTGAGGAGACACTGGCTCATGGCGCTACTGGTAGTTCTCTACAAGGTGAGTCTTCTGTGTTCCAGCATTGTATACGGCCGGCTCTGTACACCGCCAGCAATGCCGCAGCGGTGCATTCTCTAGCGGCGTTGGAGCCGCACGTGAGGAGACACTGGCTCATGGCGCTACTGGTAGTTCTCTACAAGGTGAGTCTTCTGTGTTCCAGCATTGTATACGGCCGGCTCTGTACACCGCCAGCAATGCCGCAGCGGTGCATTCTCTAGCGGCGTTGGAGCCGCACGTGAGGAGACACTGGCTCATGGCGCTGCTGGTAGTTCTCTACAAGGTGAGTCTTCTTTGTTCCAGCATTGTATACGGCCGGCTCTGTACACCGCCAGCAATGCCGCAGCGGTGCATTCTCTAGCGGCGTTGGAGCCGCACGTGAGGAGACACTGGCTCATGGCGCTGCTGGTAGTTCTCTACAAGGTGAGTCTTCTGTGTTCCAGCATTGTATACGGCCGGCTCTGTACACCGCCAGCAATGCCGCAGCGGTGCATTCTCTAGCGGCGTTGGAGCCGCACGTGAGGAGACACTGGCTCATGGCGCTACTGGTAGTTCTCTACAAGGTGAGTCTTCTGTGTTCCAGCATTGTATACGGCCGGCTCTGTACACCGCCAGCAATGCCGCAGCGGTGCATTCTCTAGCGGCGTTGGAGCCGCACGTGAGGAGACACTGGCTCATGGCGCTACTGGTAGTTCTCTACAAGGTGAGTCTTCTGTGTTCCAGCATTGTATACGGCCGGCTCTGTACACCGCCAGCAATGCCGCAGCGGTGCATTCTCTAGCGGCGTTGGAGCCGCACGTGAGGAGACACTGGCTCATGGCGCTGCTGGTAGTTCTCTACAAGGTGAGTCTTCTTTGTTCCAGCATTGTATACGGCCGGCTCTGTACACCGCCAGCAATGCCGCAGCGGTGCATTCTCTAGCGGCGTTGGAGCCGCACGTGAGGAGACACTGGCTCATGGCGCTACTGGTAGTTCTCTACAAGGTGAGTCTTCTTTGTTCCAGCATTGTATACGGCCGGCTCTGTACACCGCCAGCAATGCCGCAGCGGTGCATTCTCTAGCGGCGTTGGAGCCGCACGTGAGGAGACACTGGCTCATGGCGCTGCTGGTAGTTCTCTACAAGGTGAGTCTTCTGTGTTCCAGCATTGTATACGGCCGGCTCTGTACACCGCCAGCAATGCCGCAGCGGTGCATTCTCTAGCGGCGTTGGAGCCGCACGTGAGGAGACACTGGCTCATGGCGCTGCTGGTAGTTCTCTACAAGGTGAGTCTTCTTTGTTCCAGCATTGTATACGGCCGGCTCTGTACACCGCCAGCAATGCCGCAGCGGTGCATTCTCTAGCGGCGTTGGAGCCGCACGTGAGGAGACACTGGCTCATGGCGCTACTGGTAGTTCTCTACAAGGTGAGTCTTCTGTGTTCCAGCATTGTATACGGCCGGCTCTGTACACCGCCAGCAATGCCGCAGCGGTGCATTCTCTAGCGGCGTTGGAGCCGCACGTGAGGAGACACTGGCTCATGGCGCTACTGGTAGTTCTCTACAAGGTGAGTCTTCTTTGTTCCAGCATTGTATACGGCCGGCTCTGTACACCGCCAGCAATGCCGCAGCGGTGCATTCTCTAGCAGCGTTGGAGCCGCACGTGAGGAGACACTGGCTCATGGCGCTGCTGGTAGTTCTCTACAAGGTGAGTCTTCTGTGTTCCAGCATTGTATACGGCCGGCTCTGTACACCGCCAGCAATGCCGCAGCGGTGCATTCTCTAGCGGCGTTGGAGCCGCACGTGAGGAGACACTGGCTCATGGCGCTACTGGTAGTTCTCTACAAGGTGAGTCTTCTGTGTTCCAGCATTGTATACGGCCGGCTCTGTACACCGCCAGCAATGCCGCAGCGGTGCATTCTCTAGCGGCGTTGGAGCCGCACGTGAGGAGACACTGGCTCATGGCGCTACTGGTAGTTCTCTACAAGGTGAGTCTTCTGTGTTTCAGCATTGTATACGGCCGGCTCTGTACACCGCCAGCAATGCCGCAGCGGTGCATTCTCTAGCGGCGTTGGAGCCGCACGTGAGGAGACACTGGCTCATGGCGCTACTGGTAGTTCTCTACAAGGTGAGTCTTCTGTGTTCCAGCATTGTATACGGCCGGCTCTGTACACCGCCAGCAATGCCGCAGCGGTGCATTCTCTAGCGGCGTTGGAGCCGCACGTGAGGAGACACTGGCTCATGGCGCTGCTGGTAGTTCTCTACAAGGTGAGTCTTCTGTGTTCCAGCATTGTATACGGCCGGCTCTGTACACCGCCAGCAATGCCTCAGCGGTGCATTCTCTAGCGGCGTTGGAGCCGCACGTGAGGAGACACTGGCTCATGGCGCTACTGGTAGTTCTCTACAAGGTGAGTCTTCTTTGTTCCAGCATTGTATACGGCCGGCTCTGTACACCGCCAGCAATGCCGCAGCGGTGCATTCTCTAGCGGCGTTGGAGCCGCACGTGAGGAGACACTGGCTCATGGCGCTACTGGTAGTTCTCTACAAGGTGAGTCTTCTGTGTTCCAGCATTGTATACGGCCGGCTCTGTACACCGCCAGCAATGCCGCAGCGGTGCATTCTCTAGCGGCGTTGGAGCCGCACGTGAGGAGACACTGGCTCATGGCGCTGCTGGTAGTTCTCTACAAGGTGAGTCTTCTTTGTTCCAGCATTGTATACGGCCGGCTCTGTACACCGCCAGCAATGCCGCAGCGGTGCATTCTCTAGCGGCGTTGGAGCCGCACGTGAGGAGACACTGGCTCATGGCGCTGCTGGTAGTTCTCTACAAGGTGAGTCTTCTTTGTTCCAGCATTGTATACGGCCGGCTCTGTACACCGCCAGCAATGCCGCAGCGGTGCATTCTCTAGCGGCGTTGGAGCCGCACGTGAGGAGACACTGGCTCATGGCGCTACTGGTAGTTCTCTACAAGGTGAGTCTTCTGTGTTCCAGCATTGTATACGGCCGGCTCTGTACACCGCCAGCAATGCCGCAGCGGTGCATTCTCTAGCGGCGTTGGAGCCGCACGTGAGGAGACACTGGCTCATGGCGCTGCTGGTAGTTCTCTACAAGGTGAGTCTTCTTTGTTCCAGCATTGTATACGGCCGGCTCTGTACACCGCCAGCAATGCCGCAGCGGTGCATTCTCTAGCGGCGTTGGAGCCGCACGTGAGGAGACACTGGCTCATGGCGCTGCTGGTAGTTCTCTACAAGGTGAGTCTTCTGTGTTCCAGCATTGTATACGGCCGGCTCTGTACACCGCCAGCAATGCCGCAGCGGTGCATTCTCTAGCGGCGTTGGAGCCGCACGTGAGGAGACACTGGCTCATGGCGCTGCTGGTAGTTCTCTACAAGGTGAGTCTTCTTTGTTCCAGCATTGTATACGGCCGGCTCTGTACACCGCCAGCAATGCCGCAGCGGTGCATTCTCTAACGGCGTTGGAGCCGCACGTGAGGAGACACTGGCTCATGGCGCTGCTGGTAGTTCTCTACAAGGTGAGTCTTCTTTGTTCCAGCATTGTATACGGCCGGCTCTGTACACCGCCAGCAATGCCGCAGCGGTGCATTCTCTAGCGGCGTTGGAGCCGCACGTGAGGAGACACTGGCTCATGGCGCTACTGGTAGTTCTCTACAAGGTGAGTCTTCTTTGTTCCAGCATTGTATACGGCCGGCTCTGTACACCGCCAGCAATGCCGGCAGTGAGGGTATAGACAGTGCACCTGTGTTTGCACACACACCTGTGCACTATAATGTCTCCCGTGCAGATGGCTAGCCTCCGTGAGGATTGGCCTCCGTGACCAGGTTCGGCCTAGAGGACTATTGTTATTACTCTTTCTTACTTATCAACCGATAGACGTCCACTACTGAACAAAGGTCTCTTGCATGGACTACAACAGGTCGCAGTTTTGCACCACCTTTAACCAGCGACTTCTTGCGACTCATTCGATGTCGTCGGTCTACCTAGTGACTATTGTTATTTTTTTTAAGTGAAAACTTCTTTAGGCGCGTTGAGCACTTTTTTGGGTGAGCAAAAAACATGGATTTCGTGTCATCGTCACCTTCACAATCGTCACCTGGAGATTTCAGTAAGCGTTCAACATTTTAGAAGTTCCCAAGCAACCTTGTACAGCGCAGCGGGCAAGCAGCCGCCTTCCTTACCGTTTAATGTATGACGTCGCAGGTTCGAATCTCACTCACGAAATCGTGACACTGTATTCTTAATATAAAACTAGGTTTGCTAATAATTATTAGCAAATTTAGTTTTCACTTCTATCGGTAGTCCCTGTGACTGCCAATTTTTTGACGTGGTAACGTATTATAGGCAGCCCGCACACAGTCAATATTATTGTCAATAAAAATATTGACAATATTTTTTTTATATGAAATAATATTGATCAATCCTTCAATACGCCCCGCACACAGGCAATATTATTGACAATATTCAAAAATATTGACAATAATATTGACTGTGTGCGGGCTGCCATAAATCGATGAACACCGGCTGCACGCACGAAAAAAGTCACGTTCCGCCTGACCCTGCGCGTGCAAGCGAGAGTGCGGAACCAGCGATAGAGAGGCATGATCGGCCCAAGCGTTAGCTTGTGACTAGAGAAAATTGTAATTTTCAATTAACTCCTTTGTATTATACAAAATAATGATAATTCAATTCAATTCATAAAAGTATGCAATTTGTCATCAATGTTTCTTTATGACGTTATCACGTAAAACTATCGTCCGTAAACCGACTTTACAGACAACCAATTTTTTCACAAAGTCAACCTTTTCAAGGGATATATATCACTTTACACAGTACCACTACAGCAACGGCGCGCTGTGCACACTGGCCGGCGCGCTGGTCCGCGCTGTGCTGCAGTCCGTCGAGGCGCAGCACCACCAGTGCAAGCGCATCCCGCCCGTGCTGCTGTTGCCGCAGCAGCAGCCGCGACCGCATTGCTCTCAGCAGCATCACGTCCGAGGTAACGCACCACTGCCAGGTGACAGGCGCGGCCGCTGTTACCGGTTTGGTATGGAAGCCGCCCGAAGTGACTAGCAGTAGCTAGTTTTTTTGTTAGGTACCCTACAAAAAGCGAGGTACAGCTCAAGTACCTCGCATATACATATCTAGTACAATGTTATTGTAATTAATATTTTTCTTAATTTAAATGCATAAAAATTTTAATAGGCGCAATTTAGCCTGTAAGTTTGTTAAATAATTAAGTTAATGTACGCTAGTTAACGTTACATGTAGTTCATGACAATAAAGAATTAATAAAATAAAAATAAAAAATACTGCCAGGTGACGCTTTGATGTTTAAAGAAAGTCAAAGAATGCCGAGTTTCTTGCTGGTTCTTCTCGGTTGGAATGGTATTCCAAACCAGTGGTGGATTCACTTGACGATTCGAAGGCACTTTGTAAAAGTTTATTGGAATAAAAAATTATTCTGTTCTATTCTCTATTCTAAATTGTTAAATACATACTAATACTAGCTGATACCCGCGACTTCGTCCGCATGGATTTAGTTTTTAAAATCCCTCGGAAACTCTTTGATTTTCCGGGATAAAAAGTAGCCTATGTCACTTTCCAGGTCCTCAACTATACCCATGCGAAAAATCATGTCGATCCGTAGCTCTGTTGCGGCGTGATTGAAGGACAAACCAACAAACACACTTTCGCATTTATAATATTAGTATGATAATAAATGCAAAAGTGTGTTGGTTTGTCCTTCAATCACGCCGCTTTTACCTGCATTAAAAAAATAGTTTCAATGTTATTAGCTGCTCCGCCTCACAACAAGATTCCATAGAACATTACACTATGGAAGACGGTGAATAGAAAAGCCTAGCTGTTTCGACATCGGTAAACTGTCTAATTTTCTTGACGATCAAACATCGATCGGTTCCCTGTCCCGGTTATCTACCCCCTCCCCCTCGACAACTTCAAATAATGAAAATTGAAAGTTCAATGAAATTGCATAAAAATTTCATTTCACTCCATTGAGCTAGAGCTCAGATATATAGATAAGAGCTCAGATGTATAGATAATTAATTTATGATTAACCCTGGAGAGGTTGCCCTCATATTTTTTGGACCTACTTGATTGTCGCCATTTTGAATTGGATTTACGCTATTTTGACCCTGTAAGCGTAGATAAAAGTGTCTCTGGAACTAATAATATTGCAAATGGCGCATTGACCTCTATCTAAAAATAAGGATATCTCTGAGGATTAGCAAGCTGAAGTGGCAGTGGGCAGGTCATATCTGTCGCAAAACCGATAGCCGATGGGGCAGACGTGTTCTGGAGTGGAGACCGCGCAAGCGCAGTGTAGGACGCCCTTCTAGCTCGCTGGACCGATGACCTTAAGAAGGTGGCCGGAAGCGGTTGGATGAGGAAAGCGGAGGACCGTGTTTGGTGGCGCGTTCTCGGAAAGGCCTATGTCCAGCAGTGGATGAATACAGGCTGATGGATTGGATTGGATTGGAATTAGATTATACTGATTGGTGCGCCATTTGCAATATTATTAGTTCCAGAGATAACCGTAGTCGTATGTCAAATGTGGCACTTCTATCCATAATTAATCTGTCATTTGTATAGAAACAGACAATCCAGTGTTAATCATAGATTAATTTTAGAGCTCAGTGGAGTGAAATGAAGAAATTGTATTTTTTTGTGTTTCACTCACTTTCAGAAAGTCGCGAGGTGCCGTTAAAAGTGGAGGAGCCGAGCGCGACGCACAAGTCGCCCGCGCACTGGCCCGAGCCGCCCGAACCTGCCAAGTGAGCTGGTTATCCTTACTAATACTGTAAAAGTGGAGCAGCCGAGCGCGACGCACAAGTCGCCCGCGCACTGGCCCGAGCCGCCCGAACCTGCCAAGTGAGCTGGTTATCCTTACTAATACTGTAAAAGTGGAGCAGCCGAGCGCGACGCACAAGTCGCCCGCGCACTGGCCCGAGCCGCCCGAACCTGCCAAGTGAGCTGTTTATACATACTGATATTGTAAAAGTGGAGGAGCCGAGCGCGACGCACAAGTCGCCCGCGCACTGGCCCGAGCCGCCCGAACCTGCCAAGTGAGCTGGTTATCCTTACTAATACTTTAAAAGTGGAGCAGCCGAGCGCGACGCACAAGTCGCCCGCGCACTGGCCCGAGCCGCCCGAACCTGCCAAGTGAGCTGTTTATACTTACTGATATTGTAAAAGTGGAGCAGCCGAGCGCGACGCACAAGTCGCCCGCGCACTGGCCCGAGCCGCCCGAACCTGCCAAGTGAGCTGTTTATACTTACTGATATTGTAAAAGTGGAGCAGCCGAGTGCGACGCACAAGTCGCCCGCACACTGGCCCGAGCCGCCCGAACCTGCCAAGTGAGCTGTTTATACTTACTGCTATTGTAAAAGTGGAGCAGCCGAGTGCGACGCACAAGTCGCCCGCGCACTGGCCCGAGCCGCCCGAACCTGCCAAGTGAGCTGGTTATCCTTACTAATATTGTAAAAGTAGAGGAGCCGAGCATGACGCATGAAAAATTGGATTCGAAAATCATCTTTTTATTGAAATAAGTTCAATTAAATCGACATTCGGCAACGTCACATTAATTACATAATATATTCTAGGTACCAGCAGTGGAGCCTGGAGCAGGAGTCGTCGGAGAGCGAGCTGATAGCCATCCCCGAGACCAGCGACAAGTCCGACACCACCGTGCACGGCAGCACGGCGCCCGTGAGTGTCTATTGTTCTCTCAGCGCGTATATCCAGGTACCAGCAGTGGAGCCTGGAGCAGGAGTCGTCGGAGAGCGAGCTGATAGCCATCCCCGAGACCAGCGACAAGTCCGACACCACCGTGCACGGCAGCACGGCGCCCGTGAGTGTCTATTGTTCTCTCAGCGCGTATATCCAGGTACCAGCAGTGGAGCCTGGAGCAGGAGTCGTCGGAGAGCGAGCTGATAGCCATCCCCGAGACCAGCGACAAGTCCGACACCACCGTGCACGGCAGCACGGCGCCCGTGAGTGTCTATTGTTCTCTCAGCGCGTATATCCAGGTACCAGCAGTGGAGCCTGGAGCAGGAGTCGTCGGAGAGCGAGCTGATAGCCATCCCCGAGACCAGCGACAAGTCCGACACCACCGTGCACGGCAGCACGGCGCCCGTGAGTGTCTATTGTTCTCTCAGCGCGTATATCCAGGTACCAGCAGTGGAGCCTGGAGCAGGAGTCGTCGGAGAGCGAGCTGATAGCCATCCCCGAGACCAGCGACAAGTCCGACACCACCGTGCACGGCAGCACGGCGCCCGTGAGTGTCTATTGTTCTCTCAGCGCGTATATCCAGGTACCAGCAGTGGAGCCTGGAGCAGGAGTCGTCGGAGAGCGAGCTGATAGCCATCCCCGAGACCAGCGACAAGTCCGACACCACCGTGCACGGCAGCACGGCGCCCGTGAGTGTCTATTGTTCTCTCAGCGCGTATATCCAGGTACCAGCAGTGGAGCCTGGAGCAGGAGTCGTCGGAGAGCGAGCTGATAGCCATCCCCGAGACCAGCGACAAGTCCGACACCACCGTGCACGGCAGCACGGCGCCCGTGAGTGTCTATTGTTCTCTCAGCGCGTATATCCAGGTACCAGCAGTGGAGCCTGGAGCAGGAGTCGTCGGAGAGCGAGCTGATAGCCATCCCCGAGACCAGCGACAAGTCCGACACCACCGTGCACGGCAGCACGGCGCCCGTGAGTGTCTATTGTTCTCTCAGCGCGTATATCCAGGTACCAGCAGTGGAGCCTGGAGCAGGAGTCGTCGGAGAGCGAGCTGATAGCCATCCCCGAGACCAGCGACAAGTCCGACACCACCGTGCACGGCAGCACGGCGCCCGTGAGTGTCTATTGTTCTCTCAGCGCGTATATCCAGGTACCAGCAGTGGAGCCTGGAGCAGGAGTCGTCGGAGAGCGAGCTGATAGCCATCCCCGAGACCAGCGACAAGTCCGACACCACCGTGCACGGCAGCACGGCGCCCGTGAGTGTCTATTGTTCTCTCAGCGCGTATATCCAGGTACCAGCAGTGGAGCCTGGAGCAGGAGTCGTCGGAGAGCGAGCTGATAGCCATCCCCGAGACCAGCGACAAGTCCGACACCACCGTGCACGGCAGCACGGCGCCCGTGAGTGTCTATTGTTCTCTCAGCGCGTATATCCAGGTACCAGCAGTGGAGCCTGGAGCAGGAGTCGTCGGAGAGCGAGCTGATAGCCATCCCCGAGACCAGCGACAAGTCCGACACCACCGTGCACGGCAGCACGGCGCCCGTGAGTGTCTATTGTTCTCTCAGCGCGTATATCCAGGTACCAGCAGTGGAGCCTGGAGCAGGAGTCGTCGGAGAGCGAGCTGATAGCCATCCCCGAGACCAGCGACAAGTCCGACACCACCGTGCACGGCAGCACGGCGCCCGTGAGTGTCTATTGTTCTCTCAGCGCGTATATCCAGGTACCAGCAGTGGAGCCTGGAGCAGGAGTCGTCGGAGAGCGAGCTGATAGCCATCCCCGAGACCAGCGACAAGTCCGACACCACCGTGCACGGCAGCACGGCGCCCGTGAGTGTCTATTGTTCTCTCAGCGCGTATATCCAGGTACCAGCAGTGGAGCCTGGAGCAGGAGTCGTCGGAGAGCGAGCTGATAGCCATCCCCGAGACCAGCGACAAGTCCGACACCACCGTGCACGGCAGCACGGCGCCCGTGAGTGTCTATTGTTCTCTCAGCGCGTATATCCAGGTACCAGCAGTGGAGCCTGGAGCAGGAGTCGTCGGAGAGCGAGCTGATAGCCATCCCCGAGACCAGCGACAAGTCCGACACCACCGTGCACGGCAGCACGGCACCCGTGAGTGTCTATTGTTCTCTCAGCGCGTATATCCAGGTACCAGCAGTGGAGCCTGGAGCAGGAGTCGTCGGAGAGCGAGCTGATAGCCATCCCCGAGACCAGCGACAAGTCCGACACCACCGTGCACGGCAGCACGGCGCCCGTGAGTGTCTATTGTTCTCTCAGCGCGTATATCCAGGTACCAGCAGTGGAGCCTGGAGCAGGAGTCGTCGGAGAGCGAGCTGATAGCCATCCCCGAGACCAGCGACAAGTCCGACACCACCGTGCACGGCAGCACGGCGCCCGTGAGTGTCTATTGTTCTCTCAGCGCGCATATCCAGGTACCAGCAGTGGAGCCTGGAGCAGGAGTCGTCGGAGAGCGAGCTGATAGCCATCCCCGAGACCAGCGACAAGTCCGACACCACCGTGCACGGCAGCACGGCGCCCGTGAGTGTCTATTGTTCTCTCAGCGCGTATATCCAGGTACCAGCAGTGGAGCCTGGAGCAGGAGTCGTCGGAGAGCGAGCTGATAGCCATCCCCGAGACCAGCGACAAGTCCGACACCACCGTGCACGGCAGCACGGCGCCCGTGAGTGTCTATTGTTCTCTCAGCGCGTATATCCAGGTACCAGCAGTGGAGCCTGGAGCAGGAGTCGTCGGAGAGCGAGCTGATAGCCATCCCCGAGACCAGCGACAAGTCCGACACCACCGTGCACGGCAGCACGGCGCCCGTGAGTGTCTATTGTTCTCTCAGCGCGTATATCCAGGTACCAGCAGTGGAGCCTGGAGCAGGAGTCGTCGGAGAGCGAGCTGATAGCCATCCCCGAGACCAGCGACAAGTCCGACACCACCATGCACGGCAGCACGGCGCCCGTGAGTGTCTATTGTTCTCTCAGCGCGTATATCCAGGTACCAGCAGTGGAGCCTGGAGCAGGAGTCGTCGGAGAGCGAGCTGATAGCCATCCCCGAGACCAGCGACAAGTCCGACACCACCGTGCACGGCAGCACGGCGCCCGTGAGTGTCTATTGTTCTCTCAGCGCGTATATCCAGGTACCAGCAGTGGAGCCTGGAGCAGGAGTCGTCGGAGAGCGAGCTGATAGCCATCCCCGAGACCAGCGACAAGTCCGACACCACCGTGCACGGCAGCACGGCGCCCGTGAGTGTCTATTGTTCTCTCAGCGCGTATATCCAGGTACCAGCAGTGGAGCCTGGAGCAGGAGTCGTCGGAGAGCGAGCTGATAGCCATCCCCGAGACCAGCGACAAGTCCGACACCACCGTGCACGGCAGCACGGCGCCCGTGAGTGTCTATTGTTCTCTCAGCGCGTATATCCAGGTACCAGCAGTGGAGCCTGGAGCAGGAGTCGTCGGAGAGCGAGCTGATAGCCATCCCCGAGACCAGCGACAAGTCCGACACCACCGTGCACGGCAGCACGGCGCCCGTGAGTGTCTATTGTTCTCTCAGCGCGTATATCCAGGTACCAGCAGTGGAGCCTGGAGCAGGAGTCGTCGGAGAGCGAGCTGATAGCCATCCCCGAGACCAGCGACAAGTCCGACACCACCGTGCACGGCAGCACGGCGCCCGTGAGTGTCTATTGTTCTCTCAGCGCGTATATCCAGGTACCAGCAGTGGAGCCTGGAGCAGGAGTCGTCGGAGAGCGAGCTGATAGCCATCCCCGAGACCAGCGACAAGTCCGACACCACCGTGCACGGCAGCACGGCGCCCGTGAGTGTCTATTGTTCTCTCAGCGCGTATATCCAGGTACCAGCAGTGGAGCCTGGAGCAGGAGTCGTCGGAGAGCGAGCTGATAGCCATCCCCGAGACCAGCGACAAGTCCGACACCACCGTGCACGGCAGCACGGCGCCCGTGAGTGTCTATTGTTCTCTCAGCGCGTATATCCAGGTACCAGCAGTGGAGCCTGGAGCAGGAGTCGTCGGAGAGCGAGCTGATAGCCATCCCCGAGACCAGCGACAAGTCCGACACCACCGTGCACGGCAGCACGGCGCCCGTGAGTGTCTATTGTTCTCTCAGCGCGTATATCCAGGTACCAGCAGTGGAGCCTGGAGCAGGAGTCGTCGGAGAGCGAGCTGATAGCCATCCCCGAGACCAGCGACAAGTCCGACACCACCGTGCACGGCAGCACGGCGCCCGTGAGTGTCTATTGTTCTCTCAGCGCGTATATCCAGGTACCAGCAGTGGAGCCTGGAGCAGGAGTCGTCGGAGAGCGAGCTGATAGCCATCCCCGAGACCAGCGACAAGTCCGACACCACCGTGCACGGCAGCACGGCGCCCGTGAGTGTCTATTGTTCTCTCAGCGCGTATATCCAGGTACCAGCAGTGGAGCCTGGAGCAGGAGTCGTCGGAGAGCGAGCTGATAGCCATCCCCGAGACCAGCAAAAAGCCCGACACCACCGTGAACTACGATCCTTCTTCATCAAATACGATCTTTACTTTAAAATACGATCCATACATTCAAATACGATCTTTACCTTACAAATATAATCCTTACCTTTCACATGCTTCCCACCACCTTATTGAGGATATTATTGCTCAACTATTAAGAAGTGGAAATTGATTAACCTATTTATTTTATGGGTGAACTATGAATTGGAGGAATGGTGACGTTTTTGTTTTTTTGTTAATGTATAAAATAAATATACTTTTAATTTTGTTATTTTTGTAAGTTTTATTTTTTAAGGTATCACGGCACTTACTTTTCCAGAGCCAATTTTGAAAAAGGTAACGTTATTTATATAAAAATTATACACTCACAACGCACACGCATATAACTCGTTCCTGGCAAGCAATCGTGATCGTTTAACTTATCCGTAGGGATCGTTCGACGAGCCGTCTCACTATGACGACGTGCCGCCCGCCGCTGCGTCGCACGGCGTCTCCTATCCAGGCCTTGGAAAAGTCGTGAGTTCGATACTAAAACATCCTTACTAATATTATAAATGCGAAAGTGTGTTTGTTTGTTGGTTTGTCCTTCAATCACGCCGCAACAGGGCTACGGATCGACGTGATTTTTTGCATGGGTATAATTGAGGACCTGGAGAGTGACATAGGCTACTTTTATCCCGAATCAAACTTTAAAAACTAAATCCACGCGGACGAAGTCGTGGGCATCTGCTAGTAATTTAAAAAATTCAAAATTTTTATGTAGGCCAAATTTTGGCACTTATGACAAGGTCTTGAATCTACCACCGCACCGGTTCGGAAAGCTGATTCTGCTGAGAAGAGCCGGCAAGAAACTCAGCAGTTGCTCTTTTCAAAACAAAATAGTACAATATCGTATAATATAATATCATACAAATACAATTTAGTAAGTTCTTTTTTAGTAATTTAGTCACTTTAGTAATTCTCTTTAGTAGTAATTTAGTCAATTTAGTAATTCTCTTGTCGTCAGCTGGATGCCAAGCCGATTGTTTCCATGCAGTTTCGTCATTCAAAAATTCACTAACTTTGTAATAAACTCGACTTAACAAATGTGTTTTTACACATTGTTTAAATTTGTGTACGGAGCATGGTAACCTTGAGCTGATGCTGAAGCACCAAGAAGTCTGCGGCATACCCAACTCCTCAGCAACTTAAATCAGAAACAGTGTGTTTGGTCTCTTTAGAATAGTCTCAATGAATAGGTGATAATAGATGATGATCGAGGCAATCCTAAATAAATGATGATCGAGGCAATCCTCGAGGCAATTGATGATGGAGCAGAAAGCTGTGGGAGTATACGGGGGTCTCAGGTTCGATCCGGGGCATGCACCTCTGACTTTTCGGAGATATGTGCGTTTAACTGCAACATGCTTCAACGGTGAAGAAAAACATCGTGAGGAAACCTGCATACCTGAGAGCTCTCCATAATTTTCTCGTAGTTGTGTGAAGTCCGCCACTTCGCATTGGGCCAGCGTGGTGGACTATGGCCTATAACCCTTCTCTGAGAGGAGACCTGCGCTCAGTAGCGAGCCGTTGATGGGTTGCTGTTGATGGTGATGGCTTCTAATGATTTTATGTACAAAATAATGATTAAAATCAATGATTAAATTACAGCCAGCCGCCGTGGGATCGCGATCGGCTAATCAACTGTCTACGAGCTCTTCCGTGTCAATAGGCAGTGATTCATCTAACTTGTGAGTTATGCTATTTGTACCCTTCACAAGGAACAACTTACTTACTTACTAGGAACTACAAAGAAGTAAAATAAATGTGGCATCTCTCGTTTCAAACGTCAACGTTCAATATAACGTTTGGAATGCCCTTCAGCCTAATTTTTAAGCAATTGCATAGCTTTTATCGTGGGCTTTGAGTGCGGCGACCGAATCAAGAAATTCCGTAACGAAAATAAACCTAACACCTTCGTTTCAGTTCGGCAGACTTCGGCATGGTGTTTGTGTGCGTGCGACTAGAAAATGCTATGCAATAGCTTTACTGCGGCAGTCCCCGAGTGCCACACGTATTTTTTTTCCAAGTAACCAAAAGAACGTGACGGAAAAATTCTTAAACTTTTTTTCGCCTAGCCCCCATCCGCCAAGTCCGTGCCGTTTGATAAGGAACTTCTTTTTAACCCCCGACCCAAAAAGGGGTGTTATAAGAGAATTAAAAAAAATTATTACTTAAACATTATGTTTTTTTTTAATAGAATAGAATAGAATAGAATAGAAATGTTTTTTATTCAAATAAACTTTTACAAGTACTTTTGAATCGTCAATGAGTCTACCACTGGTTCGGAATGCCGTTCCTGCCGAGAAGAACCAGCAAGAAACTCGGCAGTTACTCTTTTCAAAATACTTTTACAATATACTTAACAGATATTCTATGTATGCAGAATTTCCACAATGAGGGAAAGGTCCACAAAAGCATACGTAATTATTTCTAATTATAATTCAACACATGTCAAGACGGGCAGACAGAAAGTAGCCCCATTGCCGCTGGTGGCACCCGTTCACGAGCATGACGCATGACCCAGCCATTGCTTCGCTCAACCATATTTTAGGGAACGCAACAACCCGCATCACACGACACCACCGCAATATATTTTTCATGGGTCGAAAGTACCCAAATTTGAGATTTTTCGAACCTTTAAAAATTCATATCTTTAAAAATATTAACTTTATCGTGAAAAGTCATAGGACCTTTTTAGGGTTCCGTACCCAAAGGGTACCAACGGGACCCTATTACTAAGCCTACGCTGTCCGTCCGTCCGTCCGTCCGTCCGTCCGTCTGTCAGCGGGCTGTATCTCGTAAACCGTAATAGATAGACAGATGAAATTTTCACATATTATGTATTTCTATTGCCGCTATAACAACAAATAATAAAAATTAAATTAAATTAAAAAAATTAAATTAAAACATTTCCATGGGTACATGGAAATATTTTTATTTAATTTTTTTTTAACGGAACCCTAAAAGAGCGAGGCCCGGCTCGCACTTGGCCGTTTTTTATTGGTATTTCAATAAAGAATATAAAAAAAATTTGTCCGGTTGAAAAATAACAATTCCTTGCAATTGTTTAAACAATTTCGGTTTAAACAATATGGCACCGGGTTGCGCCATGGCAACATGCATTTATATATATCAGGAGGGCAATTTGAAGAGGATCGCATAAAAAAATTGAGGTGGAATAGTTTTCGGTACTCATGCGCCGACTCCTCCCGGACTAGGAATAAATTGGGCGTTCTGACAGTGTTTGTATTGAACATACTGTCAAAATATCAAATTTACGCGCGGATAAGACTTATTTTACGTTGTTGAAATCGGCCCTAAGTGCTTCACGCGTGCCAGTATAATCGTTAAATGACAATTAATTCGTAACTTCGACAGCCATAGATTCTCATGTCGGGGGTGTTTTAAATTTTCAATTTACTCTAATTGTAGGAAATCTACCCCAATGAGCGGGCAGTCGGTGGAGATCTGGCCGGACCAGCTGCACCAGCAGCACTCGCCCCGCGCGAAGATCATCGGCAAGCAGAAGAGGATTGTTGGTATGATGTTTTTCTTATTAGCTTACTAGCTGATGCCCGCGACTTTGTCCGCGTGAATTTAGTTTTTAAAATCCCACGGGAACTCTTTGATTTTCAGGATGAAAAGTTACCTATGTCACTTTACAAGTCCTTAACTATACCCAACAAAGATTGAAGGACAGATTGAAGGACAAACCAACAAACCGACCTCGTCCGCATGGAACTATATTTTTAAAATTCCTATCTGTCCCCCTAAGAAAACATCGGGGGACAGACAGGAATTAATAAGTTCGATCTGTCCCCTTGTCGAGAACAGAAGGACAGATCGAACTTTTTATTGCTATCTGTCCCCCGGAGGGGAAAAATAGAATAGAATAAAAATATTTTTTATGCAAATAAACTTTTACAAGTGCTTTCGAATAGTCAAAAAATGAATCTACCACTGGTTCGGAATGCCCTTCCTACCGAGAGGAACCAGCAAGAAACTCGGCGGTTGCTCTTTTTCAATACAGTTTACAATAGGTACTATGCTATGTATGCAGTGTTTCCACAATGAGGGGAAGTTCCAAAAATGCATGCTTACAATTCAATACATGTTAAGATGGGCAGACAGAAAGTAGCCCCATTCCCGCCGGTGGAACCCTTTCTCGAGCATGACGCATGCTCCAGTCGTTCGTTGCTTCGCTCAACCATATTTGAGGGAACGTAACAACCCGTATCACACGACACCACCATGGGGGGAGGGGATCAGGGGGACAGATATGTGCAAACTCGTAGTACCACGGTATCGGCGCGCCAGCACAATCCAAAACATTCCAAGACAGTGATTGTGTTGTACACTCTCAAATGTCAATTGCGAACGCCGACACTAATTGCGTTCCCGTGTAGGGGCTACCTGCAGTGGGGGTGGGGGTACCTGTGTACACACCGTCCTCTACGGTAGATCGTCTATAGAGCACCGGGTCAGATCCCAGTCGGCACACCACTAGCACAATCTTAATGTTTATTTGGAGGGGAGAGGAGAATATTGGTTATATTTATAGCTAACATCCTTTCAAATTTATAAAAATATGTAAATATCTGTATATCTTCCAACAACATTAGCATACGTCTCGGTCAAGGTCATACAAATAAAATGTATAAGTAATTATTAATAATATTCGGTGATTATTAATAATTACCTCATAATTTGATAAATGTGATAAAAACTTTGAATTTCATCACTTTTATCGGTAACTATTAATAATATAATTCACGACTGGCTTCGGTAAAAGCAATGATACAAAGAAGACTGAAAACCCTTTTAACCCCAGCCCGACTTCTCCCTTTTGCTACCGTTTAACCTAACTAACATTAAGGAATTTCGGGTGGAAGTATTCTGGGTAGTTATACCTATAAAATAATATTTAATTGAGAGATATGCTCGGAATGTGCCAGCGAAATCAAATCGGAAAAGTCACCGACATGGCTCAGCAAGCCGCGAAACTGAAGTGTAAATGGGCGGGGCACATAGTTCGAAGAGCTGATGGTCGTTGGAGTGCCAAGGTGCTGAAGTGGCGACTTTGCACCAGGAAGCATAGTGTCGGCAGACCTCCCAATGAGACCCTGAGCTTTCGTACTAAAATAGTTATTTGTGTTATATGGGGCCAAAGGAATTTTTTGTTCCCCGAGGGCGTTATTTTGAATTCAGAGCGAAGTGAAGGATTCTATAGTAGACTCCCGAGCGCAGCGAGGGATTCTAAAGTAGAATCCTGAGCGTAGCGAGGAATTCAATATACGCCGCCCGAGAACAAAAAATTTTGGCCCCGAATGACACATACTATTTTTCATCATTACCTATGAGAAAAAGCTAGGAGTATCAACCTACTATGCATAGAGTATAGACATTACCAATACGTATATTGAAAGTTTAAATAAAACACAAATAATTTTTTATGAAATCCTAATTAAATATTAATATTTATGTTGGCAGTATGGGCGTATACATCTAATCGACATATTTGATCACGTGACTTATCGAAGACAACAGCTTCTCAAACATTTTTGAATTCTCTCTTCTGATTGGTCCGCGTTAGTGCGGACGCGGAACGCGGTCCAATCAGAAGAGAGAAATGAAAAGTCCCATGGGGTTAAAATTAAATTTTGCTCCCGCTATCCTCTGAAGCCAATATTCGTTTTTCGAATAGGTATGATGAAAAATATATTCGAAGATGAGATGTAGTAAATAATCAGATATAGTAAATGATCACCAAATCTTGTTTATATTTGCCAAAATCTTGGGTTAGGTTAGGGTTGGACATGAATATCTAGGGCACTTATGTTCTATTGGGTTAATATACCTAACTTAAGTTTAAAAAATGTTTTTTGTGTGATTAAAATTAGAATTACATTAAAATTTGGTTAAAATTTTGGTAGTCATTTACTAATTACATTGGTGATCATTTACTATTGCTGATGGTCAGTTAAACATAAGCCTTTTTTTAACCACCCAGAAAATGTAATATATTTATTAAATTCACCAAAAATAAGGTTTAATTATTAATAATCGCCGAAAAAAGTGAATATTTTATTACTTTTACCATCAATTTTGGTAATTATTAATAACTAGCGACCCGCCCTGGCTTCGCACGGGTAGTAGAGCATATTACGTCTATGCTTTGCAAACTCCTTGAAATGTTCCATAAGTTATATTGAACAGTACGTAGGCTTATAAAAGAAGTATCGCTTGGCTTATAATATAGCAAAAACGCGGTGCGGGGGTGGTTACTGGTCGCATGAGCGAGTCCCGTCATCGCTATCATCGGGTTGAAATCCGCGTATTTATATTGGCGCGCGTTCGTTTTTATTTTGCGATAACTCCTAAGATATTCATTTAAATTGCATGGTGTAAAGGATTATTATAATGTGCATGAAATGCTTATGGTAACCAACGTATTTAAGCTGATAAGGATTAATATATCCTTCTAAATAGACTTCCAATTACCGCATGGTATGTGACCATTTTTGTTAGAAGTTAAAATGGGTATAGTGAGCTCGCCATCGCGGACTTTTCTGTAAAGGCTTATCACACCATACCACCACCATAAATTGTTTTGTTATATCTCAAAGGGATTAGGCAGCGTTTTCGATGAAAGCTCCCAAGCGGCTTGAATTTTTCCGACATTGTCAACAATTATCGTCATATTTCAACTAATTTACACAAAACCTTAACAAATTACTTCCTCATGAATCACCCTATCTATTGCGAAAACCGCATGGAAATCCGTTCGGTAGTTTTCGAGTTTATCGCGAACAGACAGACAGACAGACGCGGAGGTGGATTTTGTTTTATAATATGTAGTGATGATCGGTAATTATTAAGTAATAATTTTCAATTAATTACATTTACCGTAACATTTATACAAAATAGGTATTAACTCTTTTACTAATTATTCCACGATGGCTGCTTTGTGATCGGTTCGACCGCGACCGAACAATGCACATTTTAAAATTTATATAGGTACTGGCTGATGCCCACGACTTCGTCTGCGTGGATTTAGTTTTTAAATTCCCTCGGGAACTCTTTGATTTTCCGGGATAAAAAGTAACTTATGTCACTCTCCAGGTCCTCAACTATACCCATGCAAAAAATCAAGTCAATCCGTTGCTCTGTTGCGGCGTGATTGAAGGAAAAACCAACAAACAAACACCCTTTCGCATTTATAACATTAGTAAGGATTAGTAAGATAAGTAGTCTATTTGGGTTAAGACTATCTCGCAATCTAACATCGTTCGAGATTAAGTTGCCTAGCAACATAATTAATACTCATAATAACATCGTTCGAGATTTAAGTTGCTAGGTTGCCTAGCAACCTAAATCTCGAACTGTTTATATGACTGTCGTATAATTAAACTGTTAGCGACATCTAGTACCAACACGTTACAGTTGTTGATCTACTTTTATTTTTTTAACAGTTGCTTTAACAGAAAAAAAAGCCGGCCAAGTGCGAGTCGGACTCGCGCACCGAGGGTTCCATACTCCAAAAGTAAAAGTAAAACGATAATATTATATTAATTTGCTTATTTATCGTTAACTTTGTTTGTAGAGGTTTATTGTTAATATAAAAAAAAAACTATGCTAGTTAGAGCGTTGGTTTTATTTTTCCTGTAAAATATACATAAACTTCTATTGAACATAATTATTTCAGATTTTTCGATTGGTAAACTTCGGAGATAATGGGGGGGGGGGGGGGGACGGTATTTTTTTCAACATTTTGGCCGATTACTCAAAAACTATTATATCTAGAAATAAATAAAAACTATTTTAGAATGCACAAGTAAAGGCCTTTCATATGATACCCCCACTCGGTATAGTTATCTTACTTTGAAATTTCAAACCCCCGATTTCCCCCCTTTTTTAATCAAACTAAAATAATTATCGCGTTGCTTTTATTTTTCCTGTAATATATATATCGGCGCAAACATGTTGGCCACATTTAAAATAATAACATTAAAAGTATTTAAAACTTAATTAGATAATTGCAACGTTGTTTTAAGTTAAAATTAACTTAAAACAATGTCGGACTGTTTATTGAATCCAAAAAGAACTTGTATTGATTGAAATGAGTATCACTGTAACTCGTGAATTGTAATCGTTTAAGATTATTCTAATTAAAACACTTCAATAATTCATAAATATTATAAAACTACTTTGGCCATGTTAACTTTAATTTTATCTAGTTAAACCATGTATTGATGGATAAATGAACTTGTATTGACTGAAGTAAATATCGTTGTAAGTTATGAATTGTAATAGTTACAGATTACTGTAACTATTACAGTTCAATAATTCCTAAATATTATTAGATGATTTTAGCCGTTGTTACTTTAATTTTATCTTGTAAAACCATTTATTCGTTGATTGAACTTGTACTGACTGAAGTGAATGTCTTTGCAACTCGTGAATTGTAATTGTTTAAGATTACCGTAACTATAACACTTCAATAATTCTTTAATATTAAAAGATGATTTTAGCAGTAGTAACTTTAATTTTATCTAGTTTAATAACTAATTGAGAGTTGCCAAATGGTGGGTAATGCCATCTGAGACGTCAGAGGGCGCCACGTAGGGCAGCTCTCAAGCGAACTACATCGATGCACCGCCATTATTCTGGAGAGTTCGGTGGATCGGTGTGGACACGCTGCGAAAATAAATAAGCTAAGTGTTACTATAATTTTGTTACAAGTATTTTTCGGTTACCAACTTTGCATGATTTTGACTTACTATTTTATTATAATTTTTGAAGTCTTAAAAGTGTGATTCGTTTTACTTTAATTCTGTCGCTTAATAAAATGTAAATACGGTGCTGAACTGTTTTAATTATGTCCAGAAGTTTTGAGTAGATTCAATCGTAATTATTTAAAATATGGGAGATAATGGAGAACATGACGTCAGCCATGCTGACGTCATGCTTTTTAAAAATAGCTTGGGGACCTCGGCGCCGTCATATACATAAACCTCTATTGACCATAATTCTTTCAGATTTTTCGATTGGTAAACTTCGGAGATAAGGGGGGGGGGGGGGGGGGGAACGGTATTTTTTTCGACATTTTGGCCGATTAATCAAAAACTATTATATCTAGAAATAAATAAAAAACTGTTTTAGAATGCACAAGTAAAGGCCTTTCATATGATACCCCACTCGGTATAGTTATCTTACTTTGAAATTTCAAACCCCCGATTTCCCCCCTTTTTTAATCAAAGTAAAATAATTTTCGCGTTGCTTTTATTTTTCCTGTAAAATATACATAAACCTCTATTGACCATAATTATTTCAGATTTTTCGATTGGTAAACTACTGTGATAAGGGGGGGGGGGGGGGGGGAACGGTATTTTTTTCGACATGATGGCCGATTACTCAAAAACTATTATATATAGAAATAAATAAAAAACTGTTTTAGAATGCACAAGTATAGGCCTTTCATATGATACCCCACTCGATATAGTTATTTTACTTTGAAATTTCAAACCCCCGATTTTCCCCCTTTTTTTAATAAAACTAAAACTAATTTTCGATTTTTCTTCATTCCAATGATTTTGGGCCACTATTTTACACAACTATGCCAAATTTCATGTCGATAGCTTTAATAGTTACTGAAATAATCGACTGTGACAGACGGACGGACAGACGGACGGAGAAAGTCTCACCATAAGGGTTCCATTTTTACCATTTTGGTATGGAACCCTAAAAAGTAGATACATATCAATAATTTCGATGCTGACGTGTAGTTCGACCGCGGCTATGGTGTAAAGCTAACACACTCGGACGCGATTTCCAAGAGATGGGGGTTCGAATTCGAATTTTTGATATGTGTTTATAAATTAATTCTGATATTTCCTTAAGTGTAAGTTAACACTTTAATAAAAAAAAATATCAGTAATTTGGTCCAACTTAAAAGATAGGATAATTTTTATCTTAATTATTGACATCAATATTTGTTATTGCAAATTAATTTAGTCGTATTTGAGCAGATACTGATTAATTTTTGGAAAGATGGTCTTATTAATGTATCTGCTGTACATCGAGTCGAAGTGGTTCCACGCGGGGTCGTCCACGACGTGCAGCTCCAGCAGGCGCGGCAGGGCGCGCGCCAGCCGCCGCGTGCGCGCCAGCCGCACCATGGCGTCGCCGCGCCCCTGCACCAGCACCACGGGCGCCGCCACCGCGCCCGGCTCGTACGGCGGTGGCCGCGCGCTGCCGTACCGCTTCAGATTTTCCCGCTCGCCGAAGTCGTACTTGCGAAAGAGCCCCGACTGGATCAGCTGCCCGTAGCGTGCCAGCGTGCGTACCGACGTACCGGCCGGCATGTGCGCGAACAGGGTCGCGAGCGTCTCGTCCGCCACGGAGCCGGGGTGCGGGGCGTCCAGTGCTGCCAGGAACCTCGCGCAGAGCGTACGTCGAAAGATGTGTGATCTGCAAATGCGTTCGCCCAGTTTCTGAAACGCGGAGCCGGTCGAGAAAACTTCGTACACGCCGAGAGCGGCCAGCGTCGCTTCCAGCCTCGCGACGGCCAGCAGCAGCCGGCTGAAGCCCGACGAGTCGTCGAGGAAGGCGGGCGGCGCGAGGGCGACCAGCACGCCCAACTTACGCGCGTACTCGGGCCGCTCCGCCAGCATCATGAGCGCGACGGCGCCGCCCTGCGAGAAGCCCACGCAGTTGACGCGGGCGGCGCCGGTGCGCGCGAGGATGTAGTCGAGCGCGGCCGGCACGTCGTAGGCCGCCATCTCGTCGGTCGAGAAGCGCCAGAAGGCGGGCGCGCGCGGGTCGAGGCGCAGGTGGCGGCGCGCGTGCCGGTCGCCGCGCACGCTGCCCACCCACGTGTCGTGGCAGGCGTCGGGCAGCAGGAACGCGAGCCCGGCGCCGGGCCCCGCGTCCAGCCACGACTCGGCGCTCAGCAGCAGCCCGCTGAGCAGAAGCACCGGCGTGCGGCGCGCGCCGCCCGCGCAGCGCCGGCCGCGCCGCACGCGGAACAGCGTGAGCAGGTAGCCGTCCGCCGTCGCCACGGTGTGCTCCTCGCTGCGGTACCCGCGCCGCGCCGCCGCGCTCGTGAAGTTGCCGCCCGCCGCGCCGCGCCCCGGCTCGTCCGCCCAGTACGCAGCGGCGGCGACGACGGCGCCCAGCAGCGCGCCCAGCAGCCAGCGGCTCCGCCTGACAGACATGACCGAGTCTGAACCGAGCGTCGAGTCACTTCGAAATGACGACTAACAGTAGATTTTGTTCGAAATGTCTAAAGGCTCCAGAGCTTGTGACAAATTTCAACGAGGTGCTTTTGCGCAACAAAAATTATCAACTTAAAAAATTAAAAATTATTTTATATTATTATTTATTATTATGAATATCGATTTGTCAAAACTAACCGTTCCAGCATTTGTGTGCTTCCTGTATTTTGTATGCCACTTATTTTCGTGTTTGTGCCATTGTTTTTTCTTTTCAGTTTTTTCTATTTTCTTTTAAATTTGCATTTCGTTTACTTTATTTTTTTTAATCATTTAATTGGTTAATAAATAATTGAACATCTATATGATGACGTTTCCGTGATTGCACTCACATAAGGCTCCCACTGAAAACCAGCGCTGCAGCTTGCTGCAGCACGATGCTGATTGCTGAGTAGGAGACCTATTTTTGGTCACATACAATTTGTTCTCTTAATTTCTTAATTTTGTATAAATGGTGCTGATCAAATAAAATAGTTTTTCTTTCTTTCTTTCTTCTTCTTTTCAAAAGAGCTAGTGCGCATTTAAATTGTTTGTTGATAGTAATAAGTAGGTGATAGAAAATCAAATCTTCTGATTAGAATCTTATTGAATCTAAAAACAAAGTGACTAGCGATCTGCCAGCTCTTTTAAAAAAAAGCATCACTAGAGATGCTCAGAAGAAGTCCTTTTCTTATTCCATAGTTACAAAGGAACTCCTACAAATTTTCCATCAGCTCTCTTGCTGTAACTTCTTGTCACATACGTCATACGTCTTAATTTACCTTGAGCGTATAAAAACTACCTGGATAAACTGCAAACAAACGAAACTGCAATATTAAATAAAATCTAACCAATTAATAAAATTATAATCGCTCAAGATAATAATAAACGATAAAATATATAGATAAAAAACGATATCTAACTAGATATCGTGGACAGTATAACGCCTTAGTAATTATAGGTAGATACAATATATTATTATAATTATTATGTTCTTATAATGCTTGCTTTTTTCGACCGAGCGAAGCGAAGGTCTTTGAGTCTACTTGAGTGAATTTGCACTTGTCCGTCCGTCCGTCCGTCCGTCCGTCCGTCTGTCAGAGCCTTATAACTTCTGAATTACTGAACGTAATTACTTCAATTTTAGATATAATATGTAAACCGATGGCCTCCAGCCGAAAATGGCTTAAAAAGTTATAAAAATCTTTATTTCAGGGGGGCTCTCATAGAAGCGAATGCGAAGAAAAAAAAATTTTTTGCGTTTCATAGGGTTACAGTACCTCATTTTAAAGATAATTTGGAACAGAGTACAAAAGTCTTTTTTTTTTTTTAATTTTTTCCTAAAATTGACGAAATGGGGGGCTTTCAAAGTGGAGATTATATTTGACCTCACAACGGAATAACCATTGAAAGCTGAGGCTTGAAAGTTTTATAATTTTAGCGTAATATCATGTACTTGAACAACAAATACTAAAATTAGATAAATGTAATAAGGAAACTAAATTATTTAACTTTTAATGAGCAGCAACAACAGAACTTCACAATGATGTCAATAGATGGCGCTCTCATCTCATATAGCAAATGCAGCTATATGTAACATATTATTCAATTAAAATTATTATTTAGTCATTTAGCAAACATCAATAAAACTTCACGTTGCAGTTTGTTTTTACATGTTTTCTGATCGTGTCGATAGTTGACGCTGTGTACAAGTAATTTAATTTGAATGTTCCAAAAAACTATACCTAAGTTTGATTGAGGCCTTGAGGATGTCACTATAACAGTTCCCTAACCTTTACGGGCTACCTATGTTAAGTTAGTTGACACTTTCTGTCAACTTTGTTATTACGAACCTCTACGGGACAACTAAAGGTGAAAATGACATTGGGATGTTAGGATTGTATTTAGGGGCTACCTACGTAAAGAGACTTCTACAAAGGGGATGATTTATGTATGGTTGGTGAAAACGGGCATAATAATAATGTCAATTTTGATCGTCATGTATCTATTGAATGAATAAGTAATTATGGGAAACCGTTACCGCGAGGTCTCAGTTCGGGGCGAACCACTAGTTTATTTATTACGACTGCGGAACTCTCCCTGCTGCATGCGCGTTCCGACACGCACTTGACCCTTTTTAGGGTTCCGTACCCAAAGGGTACCAACGGGACCCTATTACTAAGCCTACGCTGTCCGTCCGTCCGTCCGTCCGTCCGTCTGTCAACGGGCTGTATCTCGTAAACCGTAATAAATAGACAGATGAAATTTTCACATATTATGTACTAGCTGATGCCCGCGACTTCGTCCGCGTGGAATAAGTTTTTAAAAATTGCTTTTTCGTTGCACTACGCCAGTACCTATCTAGTCCGTACTACGTGGTATAGAGCTACAATAGCAACCCACAATCGACATTTTCTTCAACCGGTACCCAGTAGCATAAAGAATGAGGAATTGGTACTTGGAGTTCAATGATGTAGCCCAGTGGTGTAACAATGGGGGGAGGGTGATTCCTAAACCAAATCGAACGATTGTGAAATTAGGTAAATAGATTGATGTCATCTAAGAATACAAAGCTACTGTACGAAGTTTTTGTAAAAGCAAAACGGAAGCTCGATTTTTTTTTACGGCAGCTTGCTACTGCGTAGTTCTTGTTACCCATTACCCATTTAGGTGAGCAGGACCCAGCACCAGCAGAATTCGTCCAGTTACAGTTTTATTATAAGTATAGTTAGATGGATGAGTTAGGATTTTGTTTGTTTGTTGTTTTTACATTTTTTTTTGAATATATTATTAAACGTTTTTTTTTTTTACTTTATTTTTTATTTAAAATATGTAGTTAATAATTAATTAATTAAGACTAATTAAGATTAATTAATTAAGACTAATATATATTATTTTATTCTTATTTGTTAATCATAATTATTTTTAGGGTTCCGTACCCAAAGGGTACCAACGGGACCCTATTACTAAGCCTACGCTGTCCGTCCGTCCGTCCGTCCGTCCGTCCGTCTGTCTGTCAGCGGGCTGTATCTCGTAAACCGTAATAGATAGACAGATGAAATTTTCACATATTATGTATTTCTATTGCCGCTATAACAACAAATAATAAAAATTATTAAATTTAAAAAATTCATTTAAAATATTTCCATGGGTACATGGAAATATTTTTATTTAATTTTTTTTTAACGGAACCCTAAAAGAGCGAGGCCCGACTCGCACTTGGCCGATTTTTTATTGTTAGTTAATTTATTGTTATTTATATATTATCTTTTTTAATATCGTTTTAAACGTTTTATATTTAAATTTTTTTTATATACAATATTCTTTAAAGCATATTATATAGCGGATATTTTATATTGTTTTTAAATATATTTTTTGAACGTTTTATTTTTTACTATATTTTTTGTGTACAATATGTAGTTAATAATTATTTTTATTTATGTATTAGTTTTAATTAATTTAATTTATAATTAATTAAGGCTTATTAATGTTTATTATTTTATTCTTTTTCGTTTGGATGGATGGATGGATGAATGTATGGTTGTTACTACGACTTGTACTTGGTTGTGACTTCAAAAGGAGGAGGTTCCCAATTCGTAGGAATCTTTTTTTATGTATGTTCACCGATTACTCCTCCTCCGAAGACGCCTGAACCGATTTGGAAAATTCTTTTTTGTTTCAAAGGGAATACTTCCCGGGTCTCATTTAAATTTTATCGAAATCAGTCGAGCGGTTTTTTAAAAAATAACAATAAATTAGATACTTTGCATTAGCGCGGGCGATTGAAGTCGGTTTTAAAAATAGAATTTTTTATTATAGATTTCTTTTCAAATGTTTGTTCCCGAGACAAAAGAAGCCTTTGTCACTTTCCAGGTCCTCAACATTACCTGTGTAAAAAACCACGTCAATCTAAACTCAACAAATGCGTAAAAAATAGCGACGCATACATACATACAAACATACATACATACAAACATACATACATACAAACATACATACATACATACATAATTGCCGCGTAATTAAAAGAAATACGTGAAAAGTAACATGCGGAAATCCCGCAGGAACTGTTTGTTTTCCCGGGATATAATGTAGCTTTAGTCACTTTTCAGGTCCTCAACTATGCCTATCAAAATACGACGTTAATCTGTAACTCCGTTGGCGCATAATTGAATCCCATAATCCCGCAGGAACTGTTTGTTTTCCCGGGATTAAAGGTAGCTTTTTCACTTTTCAAGTCCTCATCTTTGCATGTGAAAAGTAGAATACCAATATCCCACAGGAACTGTTTGTTTTCCCGGGATAAAAAGTAGCCTTTGTCACTTTCCAGGTCCTCAGCTTTAGCTGTGTAAAAAACCACGTCAATCTAAACTCAACAAATGCGTAAATATTAGCGACATACATACATACATACATACATACATACATACATACATACATACATACATACATACATGCATACATACATACATACATACATAATAGCCGCGTAATTAAAAGATAAATACGTGTAAAGTAGCATGCGGAAATCCCACAGGAACTGTTTGGTTTACCGGGATATAAAGCAGCCTTTGTCACTTTTCAGGTCCTCAACTATGACTATCAAAAAAACCATGTCAATCTGTAACTTCGTTGGTGCATAATTGAAGGATTAATATTTGAAAAGTAGTTTACTAATATCCCGCAGGAACCGTTTGTTTTCCCGGAATAAAAAGTAGCCTTTGTAATTTTTCAGGCCCTTAACTTTACCTGTGCAAAAAATCATGTCAATCTAAAACTCCATTGCGCGTATTTTGAAGGACAAATGCGTAAAAAGTAGCGATGCTATCCCGCAGGATCTCTTTGCTTTTCCGGGATAAAAAGTAGCCTATGTGCTATTCCAGACTATAATCTATGTCTGTGCCAAATTTCAGCAAAATCGGTTCATTCGTTGTCGCGTTAAAGAGTAACAAACATCCATCCATCCATCCAAACATCCATACATCCATCCTCACAAACTTTCGCATTTATAATATTAGTAGGATTTCTATTGCCGCTATAACAACAAATAATAAAAATTAAATTAAATTAAAAAAATTAAGTTAAAATATTTCCATGGGTACATGGAAATATTTTTATTAAATTTTTTTTAACGGAACCCTAAAAGAGCGAGGCCCGACTCGCACTTGGCCGATTTTTTTTATTCGATGACAAGATACCTAGTCCTTGACTGCGATCTCACCTGATGGAAAGTGACGATGCAGTCTACGATGGTAGCGGACTAACTTGGAAGGGGTATGGCAGTGAAAATTCAACCCATACCCTTACCCTTGAGATACTCCTAGGTGCTAAGGGTAAGATCTATAGACTTTAAAAACTAAATCCACGCGGACAAAGTCGCGGGCATCAGCTAGTCTATAATATAAAACAAAACATGAAAATATGTACATATATGGCAAGACTTATCTAAAATGTCTGGCTTGGAATTTGATAGTAAAATTTCGGTCATGTGACGCCAGTTATGTCATGTTTTGTCACTTATGTCACGTCCTTTCAGTTTTGTCATGTGTCAGGGGGGCAATCAGCTAAAAATATATGAATCAATAAAGGACAGAATCAATGTCAAAACATGGTTTTGGGCGTTAGCTATTGGCCAAAACCATGTTTTGGAATTGCTGCTGTCTTTTAATGATTGATGTATTTTTTAGCCGATTGCCCGGGTTATGTTACTAATTATGTCATGTTATGTCATGTTATGTCAGTTGCGAATGAAGTACATTTTGTCGTTATAGTGGGCAGCAGCACGTCCCCGGACACCGCGGCGTCGTCCAACGGCGACGCGCTCGCGCAGCCTCAACAGCACACGCTACTGCGCAGCCCCGGTGTGTACACTAGTTTATGAGATTAGCGCACACAGTCACACAAACTGTGCTGAAGAGTTTGTTTTGTAATTTATAGTGATACTAGCTGATGCCCGAGACTTCATCCGCGTGGATTTGGTTTTTTTTCGATGACAAGCTAGCTCCTTAACTGTGATCTCACCTTGCAATCTAAGATGGCAGTGGGCTAGCTTGGAAGGGTTATGGCAGTGAACATTCAACCCATACACCTAATTGTTGACGGTAGGGTGGTAACTAGCCACGGCCAAAGCTTCCCACCAGACCAGACCAGCGACAATTAAGAAATTATAAATTCTCAAATTGACCCCGCCGGGGATCGAACCCGAATTAACAATGTTAATTCCTCTACCAACAGGTGTGGCGTACGCTTCACCTGAATCGCCGCTGTCAAAGATGGAGGTGGCGTGGAGCGGCCCTTCCCCGCACCCGCCGCACCCGCCGCACCCCGCGCACACCTTCCACATCCCGCCGCCCGCGCCCGAGAGGTAATCTACTTACAGCTGCGGGTTGTCTTAAAAAACCGGCCAAGTGCGAGTCGGACTCGCGCACCGAGGGTTCCGTACTCTAGAAGTAAAAGTATTCTAAAAAACGATAACTTTGCTCGTAGAGGCTTATATTAATTAAACTATGCTAGTTTGAGCGTTGCATTTTTCCTGTAAAATATACATAAACCTACCTCTATTGACCGTAATTATTTCTGCTTTTCGATGGGTAAACTAGCCTCAATAGCCCTACGGTTAAAGGTGCGGACTGAAAACTGAAAGGTCGCAGGTTCGAATCCCACCCGTTGCACTATTGTCCACTCCTAACACAAGCTTTCCGCATATTTGGAGGGGAGAGGAGGATATGAGTCAACTTCAACTTGGCTGATATTCTTTTTTTTTTAAAAAAAGAACGGGTACAGCATTTTCTTCGACATTTTCCCCAATTAATCAAAAACTTATTATATTTAAAAATAAATAAAGCCCTTTCATATGATGGGTATCACTCTGTATAGTTATCTTACTTTGAAATTTCAAACTCCCGATTTTCCCCCGTTTTTATTAAACTAATATAATTTTCGGGTTGGTTTTATTTTTCATGTAAAATATACGTACCTCTTTGTAGAATTATCAAAGTGGAGATTGAATTTGACGCTAGAAGTCAAAATCGGCTGAAACCCCGAGCCTGAAACTTATGAATTATTTACGTTATATACTGTAGTTGAAAAATAAATACTAATAAACTAAAATAATTTTCGGGTTGGTTTTATTTTTCATGTAAAATATACGTACCTCTTTGTAGAGCTATCAAAGTGGAGATTGAATTTGACGCTAGAAGTCAAAATCGGCTGAAACCCCGAGCCTGAAACTTATGAATTATTTACGTTATATCCTGTACTTGAACAACAAATACTAAAATTAGATAAATATTATAAGGAAACGAAATTATTTAATTTTTAATGAGCTTCAGTATTTTCCGGGATAAAAAGTAGCCTATGTTTAGATTTTCTTTCTTACTTTTCTTTCTCACGTTCATCACGTTTCTTTTACAGGCTGTTGCCCATCGGCCCGAAGCCCAACAAGGAGCAGTACCCAGTGTTCAACGCGCTCGTGGACCGCGTCCGAGAGGCCCTCAATATACCTGGTAAGTATGGAACTTGTGAACTAGACAACGTGACAAGCTAGTCCTTGACTGCGATCTCACTTGATGATAAGTGACGATGCAGTCTAAGATGGTAGCGGGCTAACTTGGAAGGGGTATGGCAGTGAACATTCAACCCATACCCCTAATTGGTTTCTACACGCCATCGTGCCGGAACGCTAAATCGCTTGGCGGCACGTCTTTGACGGGTGGTAAGTAGCCACGGCCAAAGCCTCTCATAAGACTAGACCAAAGACAATTCAGAAATTATAAATTCCCAAATTGACCCCGCCGGGAATCGAACCCGAGACCTCCCTGTTATAAGACAACAGCGCTCACCACTAAGCCAGGGAGGTCGTCAAAATATCGATATCGTGCAAGCGGGCAACCGCTTCCCATGAACATTTGCAGCATCAGAGAAATATTTTCTTGATTTATATAAGTGAAGTGTATGAGGGTCTGGTTGACATACAGTCTGTTGGCTGCAATTGGCAGTTTGCAATGTTAGATGACTCTTCTTAAGTTATCTATTATATTACTATATTTTTTTGATAATATAATAAAGCTGAAGAGTTTGTTTATATGCTTGAACGCGCTAATCTCAGGAACTACTGGTCCGATTTGAAAAATTCTTTCCGTGTTAGATAGTTTATCGAGAAAGGCTTATATATCATCACGCTAAGACCAATAGGAGCGGAGCACCAATGAAGAATGTTTCAAAATCGGAAGGTTCTTTTCCTTTTGAGAGCTTCCGCTGCGTGCGCTGGGTAAACGGTTAAAGTTTCGCAAAAATCATGTATGACAGAATTGTTCCCCTTTAAAAGTTCTAAAAAAAAGTCCGCGCCAGCAAATGTCTACCTTTTAAGCTTGGCTCACTATAACCTTTTTATGCTAACCAAAGTTCTAAAATAATGCATTATTTGCGAAGGTGTTTTTAAGGTGGTGAAGTTGAAGTTAAAACTATTTTCCTGGCATTTTTACCCTAGTTTTTTTACCCTGGCATGTGGGGTGTTATTGTCTAGAGCTCATAACGTGGAGTTCAAATATATATATTTTTTATTTTTTAGCTACAAAAATGAAGAAATGAGGGGCCGTCAAAGTTGTCGGTTTTAGACCAATTTTGTTAGGGGGTCTATCTCAAAACTAAACTATTTAGTAATTTGAAATTCTGGTATATTATGTACTATATACTTAGTATATATATTATACTAGTATAATATATGTATATATTATACTAGTATAATATATACAGCAGTAAACCCGTTGTGAACATCCGCTAAGACGTGTTTTCAGATGACTCGACGGAGCGCACGGATTCCAGCGAGGCGGAGGCGGCGCCGGCCCGCCCGCACCGGCTCGCCGACCGACCCTCTTCAGAAAGCTCAAGGTAACATCTGCTAAGACGTTGCTAGGGCGTTTTTTTGACGTGATAACGTCTTATAAATCGATGAACACCGGCTGCACGCACGAAAAAGTGTCACGTTCCGTCTGAGCCCGCGCGTGCAAGCGAGAGCGCGGAACAAGCGATAGAGGGGCAGGATCGGCCCAAGCGTTGGCTAGTGACACATTTATTCATCAATGTTTCTTTATGACGTTATCACGTAAAACTATCGTCCGTAAACCGACTTTACAGACAACCAAATTTTTGGAACTACCCCTCATTGTGGAAATATTATATTCTATTCTAACAAAGATGCATGGGTTAAATCGGCTTGGCATTCAGCTGCCCACAAGATAGTATAAAAAGCTTATTACAATGTAATAGCTACATAATAATATTGTAAAATGATTTTTTTGAAAAGAGCAACTGCTGGATTCTTGCCGGCTCTTCTCAGCAGAATCCGCTTTCCGAACCAGTGGTAGAGTCATGACTTGTCATAAGAGCCACAGGTTGGCCTACGTGAAATTAATAATTTTGAATTTGAATTTGTCCTTCAATCACGTCGCAACGGAGCAAACGGATCGACGTGATCTTTCGCATGGGTGTAGCTGTTGAGGAACTAAAATAGGGGCTTGAAAAATCGAACTTCACGTGGGCAATAGCTGGTGTGGATATAAACTGGGAATCTTGCAGGTCTCCCCGCCGCCTGGCGCGACAAATGGCGCAGCTGGGGTCGCCCCCTCCCGCGCCGCAGCCCCCGCAGCCCCCCCTGCCGCCGCCCCCCGCGCCGACCAACCCCCAGCAGAGACCCGCCCGACCCCTATCTACCGGTAAACATAACATGGCGCGCCTCTGCATACTAATCATCATCATCAGCAACCCATCAACGGTTCACTAGGCGCAGGTCTCCTCTCAGATAAGGGTTATAGGCCATACTCTACCACGCTGGCCCAATGCTAATTGGCAAACTCCACACAGCTTTGAGAACATTATAAAGAACTCTCAGGTGTGCAGGTTTCCTCACGTTGTTTTCCTTCACTGTTGAAGCTTGTGTGAATTTATTAAACGCACATAACTTGGAAAAGCCAGTGCCCAGGATCTAACCTGCAATTCCCCGAATAGGAGACCGCAGCACTAACCACTAGGCTATCACTTTTTCCATACTAATAGAATATAATTAATAATTTTTTTATTCAAATAAATACAGAATGCTTTCGAATCGTCAAGTGAATCTACCACTGCACTGGTTCGGAATGCCATTCCAACCGAAAGAACGAGCTAGAAACTCGGCGGTTGCTCTTCTTAAAAATATTTTCCTAGTAGTATCTTTTTAGAATATCTGCCGAGTTTCTTGCTGGTTCTTCTCGGTTGGAACGGCATTCCGAACTAATGGTAGATTCAGTTGACGATTCGAAAGCACTTTGTAAAACTTTATTTGAAAACTATTCTATTCTATTCTAGTATTGAAGTGAAACTTCTCTACGCACGCTTGACTTGGGGAGTAAGCTGGTGAATGCGTTACGAAAAGTGTGATCGGGCGAGGCGAACGGAAGTTGAGAGGGAGATATAAGTTAGTGAAGACAGAAAGAGAGAGAGTTACGTTTCGTATTTAAATGTAGGGACGAGAGAGAGAGGTGTGAGCACACATTTTATTTCTCTCTTTCTCTCATAGTCAGTTGCGTTTCGTAAGTTTTACTTCAGTCGTGTGGTCTAAAGGACACTCGTTTTTAGGGTTCCTACCCCAAAGGGTGCCAGCGGGACCCTATTACAAAGCCTCTGCTGTCCGTCCGTCCGTCTGTCAGCGTCATATCTCGTAAACCGTAATAGATAGACAGTTGAAATTTTCACATATTTTGTATTTCTATTGCCGCTATAACAACAAATAATAAAAATTAAATTAAATTATAAAAATTAAATATTTCCATGGGTACATGGAAATATTTTAATTTAATTTTTTTTAACGGAACCTTAAAAGAGCGAGGCCCGACTCGCACTTGGCCGATTTTTTTATGTGATTGTCATCAGTAAAGGTATGCGTTGTGTCGTCAGAGAGTGGCCAGGGCTGGTGGGGCGGCACGCGGCGCGCGGCGCGGCGAGCGGCGCACGCGCAGCCCGCGCCGCTCCGCCCGGACGCGACCCTGCGGTATCGATGTACGTATACACTTCACCTATCCGCAGCCATCGACCTTAATTTATACCACCCTTTAAACGTGACTGCCTTTTTGGTGTATCATACTTGGTTTGCAGACAATTCAATTGCCGGTTCTTCACAGTAGAATCAGCTTTCTGAACCGGTGGTAGATTCTTGACTCTTCATAGAATAGAATAGAATAGAAATATTTTTTATTCAAATAAACTTTTTACAAGTGCTTTTGAATCGTCCGACTCTACCACTGGTTCAGAATGCCCTTCCTGCGGAGAAGAACCAGCAAGAAACTCGGCGGTTGCTTTTTTCAAAACAAGTCTACAATTCAATAGATACTATGCTATGTATGCAGTGTTTCCACAATGAGGGAAGTTCCAAAAATGCATACCTACTAACAATGCAATATATCTTAAGATGGGCAGACATAAAGTAGCTCCATTCCCGCCGGTGGAATCCGTTCACGAGCACGACGCATGACCCAGCAGTTGCTTCGCTCAACCATATTTGAGGGAACGTAACAACCCGCATCACACGACACCACCGCAGAGACATAAGAGCTGCAAGCTATAAATTAATTTGAATTTAACAGCTAACTAAACAAACTTAGGTTGGTTCCCAGAACAACGGAGCCTTTTGCCATTTTTGTGCAGGCGGCGAATGCGGCGGTGCGGTGGAGCAGTACAGCGATGAGGAGTTGGGTCTTTGCGTGATCGTTCTGGCCACCTTCGTTCGTCGAGAACCTGCCGCGGCCGCTTCCATGCTGCCCGCTTTGCTGCACAGCGTCACAAGGTAATATTAGCCTCTACACCTCAATGGATCATATAGCCATAACCAACCAACGAAGCCGGGCACTGACAACGTTCAAAAGTTACGTTTTTTTGTAGCAAGATTTCGGTAAGAACGTCCTATGCGTCCTATGCGTGCGTCACACGCTTTTCTGCGGGAAACCACTGTTTATCTTATCAGACAGCTGAGGAAAACAGATTATATCCCATGATATCTTATCCATAGGGTGGTGCAGCTGGGCAGCTACTCGTGGCAGGCGGACAGCAGCACGCGGCTGCCGGGCAGCGCGGTGTTCGTGGCGCACCAGTTCCTGCGCTGCGTGCTGCACCAGCTCGCGCCCCACAACGTGTTCCTGCAGTTGTTCCTGCAGCGGACGCCGGGTAATATTACTGCAGGGTGGTGTAGCCGGGCAGCACTGGTGGCAGGCGGACAGCAGCACTCGGCTGCCGGGCAGCGCAGTGTTCGTGGCGCACCAGTTCTTGCGCTGCGTGCTGCACCAGCTCGCGCCCCACAACGTGTTCCTGCAGTTGTTCCTGCAGCGGACGCCGGGTAATATTACTGCAGGGTGGTGCAGCTGGGCAGCTACTCGTGGCAGGCGGACAGCAGCACGCGGCTGCCTGGCAGCGCGGTGTTCGTGGCGCACCAGTTCCTGCGCTGCGTGCTGCACCAGTTCGCGCCCCACAACGTGTTCCTGCAGTTGTTCCTGCAGCGGACGCCGGGTAATATTACTGCAGGGTGGTGCAGCTGGGCAGCTACTCGTGGCAGGCGGACAGCAGCACGCGGCTGCCTGGCAGCGCGGTGTTCGTGGCGCACCAGTTCCTGCGCTGCGTGCTGCACCAGCTCGCGCCCCTCAACGTGTTCCTGCAGTTGTTCCTGCAGCGGACGCCGGGTAATATTACTACTGCACTGGAAGAACAATTCCCTGGTAACTTTGTGGTGAAAAGTTGAAATGGTTTAGTTAAGACCCAATCGGAAGAACGAGCCTTAAGAAGTCTCCTTATCCGAGTATGGGCGCAAAGAAGTACTCATGGTTTAGGGCCTCGAGGTTGGGAGTTAATTCCAGGACCCCTTTCGTTGTGGGTGGTTGGCTCACTGCCGTGCATGAGGGTGGTGTCTAGTCCAGTTGTACTCGTCGTCCTCTTCATATGCTGGTAGAGTGCTGGTAAGGAGTGATCGTAGGAGCTCACGAGGTAGTGGACTCCTGTTCGGCGGTCTAAGGAATAGTGGTGCTATCCCGTGAAGATGCTTGAACGGTATCATCCACGCCGGCGAAACTAGGCCTCGCAAGTGAACGACTGTACTCATCACCACCATGGATCCGCACCTCGAAGATCCTACAAGCAGGTCTTCTGTACAGTCATGACCTTAGATATAAGGTTTCAGACCACAAGGAGGCGTTGTAATTTCTATACCATTTTCCTACAAAAGCTTCTGGGCCCTTTTTGATGCATAGTTTGTTGTACGTCGTTAACAACCTCCGCAGAGAAGCAGCGCCAGATGTTCTTCAAGAGCGTGGCGCAGGCGTTCGTGGACTTCAACGAGCTGTACCCGTGCGGCCCGCTGCAGCTGCTCATCGAACACCTCAACTCCAAGAAAACGCTGCCCATCGACGTGAGTGCCTGCTCTACACTGCGCTGTTATATCCTTCTCATTCGAGAGGAGACGTGTGCCCAATAGTGGTCCGGCGATGGGTTGACATGAAAATGATGATGAATTGATGATGAAATGATAACTGTGATGATATATGATGTTGAACTTTAGTCCGCTTGGAGTTAAGTTTTAAAATCCCGCGGAAACCCTTTATTTTTCTGGAATAAAAAATAGCCTATGCCTTCAACTGTACTCATGCAAATATTCACATCAGTTGACAGGGGAACAAACGAACAAACATACGTATTTTTACAAATTTTTCTATGATACTTTCTTAGGAGTAAAAATAACCATCAACTCGCATATTTGAAGAGATTATAAAATTTTTCTTAGTTCCAAGCGACGATGAAGCATCGTTTTTAACGTCAACCGCTAAAAGGGGAATTATTTAAGGTGGATCCATACGGGTCTGCCCACGGAATTCATATTTAATTTGGTTTTTCGCAATTTGTTAACTAATACGACAAAGTAGGCTTATGGCATTTTAATTGCGACAATGGCAATATCATCTTCACTTGGCTTATATAAAAATCTTTACTTGAAAGTGCCCAGTTTAAGAAATTAGTCAGAATATCGACTAATTTGTGAGTCACTCACTCTCACAACTCACGTCCAACTATGTAAATATTCTGACTAATCTCTTAAACGGGACACTTTCAAGTAAATATTTTTAATAAACCTGTGAAGATGATACTGCCATTGTCGCAACTAGAATGCCATAAGTTGCACAATGCAACTTTGTCATATTAGTTTACAAATTGCGAAAAACCAAATTAAAGTTAAATTTCGCGGGCAGACCCGTATAATCATCCTTAAAGGAATCGTTCTGAACAGCAAATGGGCGTGATCGCGGGCAACATGGCGATGTACCTGGAATGCCTCGCCCCGGAGGCGCTGGGCCCCGTCAGCGCGTGCAGCGCCTTGCTCGCCGCCCTGGACACGCTGCTGCGGGCCGTCGCGCTGCAGCTGCCGCAGCTGGACGACACGCTGCCGCTACTGCGCGTGTGTGCCGCTGCGCTGCGGGTGCCGGCCGCGACACATCACAAGGTATTTAAGACCATTGGGAAATATATCTGTGGTTTAAATTGAGTTGAGAGGCTGCTGTCTATTGTCAACATACCGACTACCGTCACTAGATAGCGCTATTGACTGTTGTCAATAATCAGCTGATTGTCGTTGCTAGATGGCGCTCTTGTCCGTTGTCAACATAGAGCTGACTGTCGTTGCTAGATGGCACTGTTGTTCGTTGTCAACATTCAGCTGACTGTCAACACAAGATGACGCTGTTGTCTTTTGTCAACATTCAGTTGACTATCGTCGAACGATGGTGCTGTTGACAACATTCAGCTGACTGCTGTCACTAGATGGCACGGTTGTCTGTTGTTAACATTCAGCTGACTGTCGTCAAAAGAAGGCGCTGTTCTCAACATTCTACTGACTGCCATCACTAGATGGCGCTGTTGTCACCTTTCAGCTAACTGCCATCACTAGATGGGGCTGTTGTCAACACTCAGCTGACTGCCATCACTAGATGGCGCTGTTGTCTGTTGTCAAAATGCAGCTGACCGCCATGTGTATATCGGCAGAGCCTGCTGGAGCCGATGTCGAAGATCGTGAGCTACGCGGTGCAGAACTGCGCGGTGCGGCTGAGCGCGCTGGTCGAGGTGGGCGCGGGCTGCGTGCGCGCCTTCGCGCGCGACCGCGACAAGCTGCTGCTGTGCCGCGTGCTGGTGTACGAGCTGCTGCACGCGCTGCGCACCAAGACCACCGTGCCCGACGACAACCTCTTCGTGCTGCTGCAGTTTGTATTGCAGGGTGGGTGGGCTCGAGCGGTGGATGTGGTCTGCCCATTATCATATCGGTGTCTCGACTCGATGAACCAAGTTGATAATTCTGGTATGCGATTACCTTAAAATGATCGTATCGTTCTGATTGGTGTTGAATCAAATATCGCGGATCGCTGTATTTTATAGATTTCTTTTATCAAAATAAATATCAATCTCGCTCAAATAGAAAAATAAATACGTTTTTTATAGTCCATGAATCCTATTTCATGAGATAAATTCATGACATTGAATTTTGGTTACGGTCATTGTTCAGGATCCGGATTTGCCGTGGGATCAAATGATAATCATCAACCCCGAACTTATGAACGTTTATTAACAAAATACATGCAAGGTATAAATAACAGACGGTCCTCAACGCTACCGCGACAAAACTTATAACAGCGCCATTTAGATATTGGGACATGAGTTTTGACAGTCAACGTGCCTATTCCCGATAGTAAGCACGGACACAAGTGCGTGCGTACACCTCCACGGAATAGCCCCGCTTCAAGCGAGAAAACCGGACGGGCGTCCTCTGCCCTGCGATCTCCTATGTACCCAATTGATGGCGCCGCCCGACTTAAGCATCAGTGGCGACGATGGAGAAGACGCATTAGACATGACACATCAAGCTGGATATGACGAAGTCTCCAAAACTGACGCCAGACCGACGCAGCCTCAGCTCCATTTTAAAAGGGCTGAAACAAATAGTCCAGGTATCTGCAGCTATCTGTGCGGACGCGCCAGGGTAAGGAGGCTCAGCCTCGAGACTCGTACCCCCTGACTGACCTGTCAGCCAGAGAAGAACTAACAACTATTACCGATGCGGCAGGTCACGGCTGCACGCTGCTGCTGCCCCCGCAGCTCAACACGGGCGAGCTGCTGGCGGGCTGCGGCGGGCCGGAGGCGCGGGACCTGGGCAGCGGGCCCGTGGACTGCATGCGGCCGCACCTCGCAGACATGATCGATCTGCTGCACGACCCCAACCTGCTCAACAAGATCAAGGTACCTTAACATTCCGATGACTTGGATGTGACTGGAACAACACAGAAAGGATCGGCGTGCACTTTAGGAGGCCTTTTTTCAACGAGTTCAATTAAGACGTTAATATTATGGGCCCATTTCACCAACACTATCATCTTATTTTGTTAGACTAGCTGATGCCCGCGACTTCGTCCGCGTGGATTTAGTTTTTAAAATCCCTCGGGAACTCTTTGATTTTCCGGCATAAAATGTAGCCTATCTTTCCAGGTCCTCAACTATACCCATGCAGGAAATCACGTCAAACCGTATCTCTGTTCCGGCGTGATTCAAGGACAAACCAACAAGCAAACACACTTTCGCATTTATAATATTAGTATGATTGCAATCAAGGATAGTCCTTGAATAAAAAAGATATTTTAGCCCTCATGGGACTGGCATATGTGAAACATTTTATACAGGTAATATTGAGCTTAGTACACTCATAAATGCACACTCTAATAATTATTAGGTCTTTACCTATGAAATTGCCTTTCTTCAGTACTGGTCATTTCAAATAAAAAAAAGTTTGTAATGGCTTCGTATTCTAAATTCAAATTAATTTTGTTTTAAAACTATGACATTCTATTTACAAACTCAGTCTTTTGTTTTTTGATTAGCGTTATATTTTCATTACATTTGAACATTTTTCGTCATAATGGATACTTTAAAAATTCGTGTAATTATGGAATATGAATTCCGTCGTGGCACCAACGCGACACAAACGGCCCGTAACATCAAAAACGTTTACGGAGAGAACTGTGCAAACGATCGCACAACCCGTTATTGGTTTTCCCGGTTCCGTTCTGGAAATTTTGACTTGAAAAATGAAGCTCGTGGTCGTCCGGAGACTTTGGTTAACAATAATGAATTAAAGGCGATTGTGGAAGCTGACGAAACTCTATCTACAGCTGAGCTAGCAGCAGCTTTTGATGTAAGCATCAAAACAATATTGATCCATTTGCGACAAATTGGCAAGGTAAAAAAGCTTGATAGATGGGTGCCCCACGACCTTAACGATCGCCAGCGCAACGTATGCGTCGAGACCTGCCTTGCGCTGCTCAACAGGCAAAGAAATGAAGGAATTTTAAACGAATTGTTACGTGCAACGAAAAATGGATTCTGTTCGACAATCGAAAGCGCTCAGCAAGTTGGTTAGACCCTGGTTCAGCACCAAAGCAATGCCCTAAACCAAAAATAACCCCTAAAAAGGTGATGGTCACTGTTTGGTGGTCTAGTGCGGGTGTCATTCACCACAGTTTTTTACAAAACGGCATGAGCATTTATGCAGATGTGTACTGTGAAGAACTGGAGAGAATGATGGAGAAGCTTGCACATCTGCAACCAGCTTTGGTCAATCGGTCGTCCCCACTGCTCCTTCACGACAACGCGCGACCCCATACTGCGCAACAGACAGTCTCCAAGCTGCAAGAGCTGGGGTTGGAAGCTCTCCCTCAGCCGCCATACTCACCAGACCTTGCACCTACCGACTATTACTTTTTCCAAAATTTAGACAACTTTTTAGTGGGTAAAAAATTCAATTCCCGAGAGGCAGTACAAAATGCCTTTGAAGAGTTTGTTGCCTCCCGTCCAGCTGATTTTTACAAGAAGGGCATCAATAAACTGCCAATGCGTTGGCAAAGATGCGTCGATTGCATGGGTGATTACTTCGAATAACAGAAATAAAAAAATTTGAAAAAATTAGTACTTTCACTTATTGCATACAAAACGGCAATTTCATAGGTAAAGGCCTATTATAATTTGCTTTCTTTGCAAGAGGCTGCTCACTTTCACTTTCTGAACTATCACTATCAGACATATTTTATTGTTAAAATTATTTCTTTTAAGTAAGACACAGGTTACGTGTACCGTAGTAAACAACACTGTTTCGTATTACATACATACTGTCACAGTATGTCAGTTGCTTTGCGTTTGCGTTTGTGTTATATACATGTTGAAATGATTTCATTTTTTCATTCTAGGGTTCAGTGTCGAAGTCGATCGTAAACCGGAATCTCATTTGCCTCAACGAAGACACTCTGGGTGCGATAGTGAAAGGCGGCATAGCCCAGTACGTAGCGATGGAGCTGGCGCTGGAGCAGAGCCGCGGCAAGCAGGACCGGGGGCCCACGCGGCACATGATGCCCTGGCTAACTACCACGCTACCCGGGTAAGTCGGACATAGTGTTGTAGCACTAGCTAGTAAAAGGCGGCATAGCCCAGTACGTAGCGATGGAGCTGGCGCTGGAGCAGAGCCGCGGCAAGCAGGACCGGGGGCCCACGCGGCACATGATGCCCTGGCTAACTACCACGCTGCCCGGGTAAGTCGGACATAGTGTTGTAGCACTAGCTAGTAAAAGGCGGCATAGCCCAGTACGTAGCGATGGAGCTGGCGCTGGAGCAGAGCCGCGGCAAGCAGGACCGGGGGCCCACGCGGCACATGATGCCCTGGCTAACTACCACGCTACCCGGGTAAGTCGGACATAGTGTTGTAGCACTAGCTAGTAAAAGGCGGCATAGCCCAGTACGTAGCGATGGAGCTGGCGCTGGAGCAGAGCCGCGGCAAGCAGGACCGGGGGCCCACGCGGCACACGATGCCCTGGCTAACTACCACGCTACCCGGGTAAGTCGGACATAGTGTTGTAGCACTAGCTAGTAAAAGGCGGCATAGCCCAGTACGTAGCGATGGAGCTGGCGCTGGAGCAGAGCCGCGGCAAGCAGGACCGGGGGCCCACGCGGCACATGATGCCCTGGCTAACTACCACGCTACCCGGGTAAGTCGGACATAGTGTTGTAGCACTAGCTAGTAAAAGGCGGCATAGCCCAGTACGTAGCGATGGAGCTGGCGCTGGAGCAGAGCCGCGGCAAGCAGGACCGGGGGCCCACGCGGCACATGATGCCCTGGCTAACTACCACGCTACCCGGGTAAGTCGGACATAGTGTTGTAGCACTAGCTAGTAAAAGGCGGCATAGCCCAGTACGTAGCGATGGAGCTGGCGCTGGAGCAGAGCCGCGGCAAGCAGGACCGGGGGCCCACGCGGCACATGATGCCCTGGCTAACTACCACGCTACCCGGGTAAGTCGGACATAGTGTTGTAGCACTAGCTAGTAAAAGGCGGCATAGCCCAGTACGTAGCGATGGAGCTGGCGCTGGAGCAGAGCCGCGGCAAGCAGGACCGGGGGCCCACGCGGCACATGATGCCCTGGCTAACTACCACGCTACCCGGGTAAGTCGGACATAGTGTTGTAGCACTAGCTAGTAAAAGGCGGCATAGCCCAGTACGTAGCGATGGAGCTGGCGCTGGAGCAGAGCCGCGGCAAGCAGGACCGGGGGCCCACGCGGCACATGATGCCCTGGCTAACTACCACGCTACCCGGGTAAGTCGGACATAGTGTTGTAGCACTAGCTAGTAAAAGGCGGCATAGCCCAGTACGTAGCGATGGAGCTGGCGCTGGAGCAGAGCCGCGGCAAGCAGGACCGGGGGCCCACGCGGCACATGATGCCCTGGCTAACTACCACGCTACCCGGGTAAGTCGGACATAGTGTTGTAGCACTAGCTAGTAAAAGGCGGCATAGCCCAGTACGTAGCGATGGAGCTGGCGCTGGAGCAGAGCCGCGGCAAGCAGGACCGGGGGCCCACGCGGCACATGATGCCCTGGCTAACTACCACGCTACCCGGGTAAGTCGGACATAGTGTTGTAGCACTAGCTAGTAAAAGGCGGCATAGCCCAGTACGTAGCGATGGAGCTGGCGCTGGAGCAGAGCCGCGGCAAGCAGGACCGGGGGCCCACGCGGCACATGATGCCCTGGCTAACTACCACGCTACCCGGGTAAGTCGGACATAGTGTTGTAGCACTAGCTAGTAAAAGGCGGCATAGCCCAGTACGTAGCGATGGAGCTGGCGCTGGAGCAGAGCCGCGGCAAGCAGGACCGGGGGCCCACGCGGCACATGATGCCCTGGCTAACTACCACGCTACCCGGGTAAGTCGGACATAGTGTTGTAGCACTAGCTAGTAAAAGGCGGCATAGCCCAGTACGTAGCGATGGAGCTGGCGCTGGAGCAGAGCCGCGGCAAGCAGGACCGGGGGCCCACGCGGCACATGATGCCCTGGCTAACTACCACGCTACCCGGGTAAGTCGGACATAGTGTTGTAGCACTAGCTAGTAAAAGGCGGCATAGCCCAGTACGTAGCGATGGAGCTGGCGCTGGAGCAGAGCCGCGGCAAGCAGGACCGGGGGCCCACGCGGCACATGATGCCCTGGCTAACTACCACGCTACCCGGGTAAGTCGGACATAGTGTTGTAGCACTAGCTAGTAAAAGGCGGCATAGCCCAGTACGTAGCGATGGAGCTGGCGCTGGAGCAGAGCCGCGGCAAGCAGGACCGGGGGCCCACGCGGCACATGATGCCCTGGCTAACTACCACGCTACCCGGGTAAGTCGGACATAGTGTTGTAGCACTAGCTAGTAAAAGGCGGCATAGCCCAGTACGTAGCGATGGAGCAGAGCCGCGGCAAGCAGGACCGGGGGCCCACGCGGCACATGATGCCCTGGCTAACTACCACGCTAACCGGGTAAGTCGGACATAGTGTTGTAGCACTAGCTAGTAAAAGGCGGCATAGCCCAGTACGTAGCGATGGAGCTGGCGCTGGAGCAGAGCCGCGGCAAGCAGGACCGGGGGCCCACGCGGCACATGATGCCCTGGCTAACTACCACGCTACCCGGGTAAGTCGGACATAGTGTTGTAGCACTAGCTAGTAAAAGGCGGCATAGCCCAGTACGTAGCGATGGAGCTGGCGCTGGAGCAGAGCCGCGGCAAGCAGGACCGGGGGCCCACGCGGCACATGATGCCCTGGCTGACTACCACGCTACCCGGGTAAGGCGGACATAGTGGCATTGGCACTAGCTAGTAAAAGGCGGCATAGCCCAGTACGTAGCGATGGAGCTGGCGCTGGAGCAGAGCCGCGGCAAGCAGGACCGGGGGCCCACGCGGCACATGATGCCCTGGCTGACTACCACGCTACCCGGGTAAGTCGGACATAGTGGCATTGGCACTAGCTAGTAAAAGGCGGCATAGCCCAGTACGTAGCGATGAAGCTGGCGCTGGAGCAGAGCCGCGGCAAGCAGGACCGGGGTCCACGCGGCACATGATGCCCTGGCTGACTACCACGCTACCCGGGTAAGTCGGACATAGTGGCATTGGCACTAGCTAGTAAAAGGCGGCATAGCCCAGTACGTAGCGATGGAGCTGGCGCTGGAGCAGAGCCGCGGCAAGCAGGACCGGGAGCCCACGCGGCACACGATGCCCTGGCTGACTACCACGCTACCCGGGTAAGTCGGACATAGTGGCATTGGCACTAGCTAGTAAAAGGCGGCATAGCCCAGTACGTAGCGATGGAGCTGGCGCTGGAGCAGAGCCGCGGCAAGCAGGACCGGGGGCCCACGCGGCACACGATGCCCTGGCTGACTACCACGCTACCCGGGTAAGTCGGACATAGTGGCATTGGCACTAGCTATTAAAAGGTGGCATAGCCCAGTACGTAGCGATGGAGCTGGCGCTGGAGCAGAGCCGCGGCAAGCAGGACCGGGGGCCCACGCGGCACATGATGCCCTGGCTGACTACCACGCTACCCGGGTAAGGCGGACATAGTGGCATTGGCACTAGCTAGTGCCGGAAACAACTGGAACTGTTTATTTTGGTTGCGTTTAATAGGTACCTATACCTCACACAAAAGATAATCTGGTGAGGTTGATGTTGGATAGCAGGGAAGGATGGAACACATGCGCAACATTGCTCCACAAGATAGTAGGACGACGCGTCAAGGATGAGTTGAAAAGGCAAAACTTGAACACAGCCTAAACTGACAGCCCCCACCCTGAAGTCATGCGCGCAGCAGTACCGGGATGGAGGTTTTAGTCCGTAGGGCACTACACAGTGTAGTCGGACATGCCATCTAATGGTATCCATGAGGATTTCCTCCTCCCCAGAAAAAAAAATAGGTACCTATAGCCTATTGTTCTCGGTCCAGGCGATACCGCCAATGCAATGGCTCAATTTAGCAGTTTTGACTTCTTAGATCTTACTCAGTTACTTGGATAACTGCGGTAATTCTAGAGCTAATACATGCAATCAGAACTCTGAACAGCGATGCTGCACTTTTATCATATTGCTAAAAAGTATGGTTGTTTACAAGTTAGTGCAACCCGAGAGAGAACTCGAAAGTTCGCACTTATATCAGTGCCGTGTAAATACGGGCGTGAAGTTGCCGATGGGTGTCAGGCAACAGATTATGGATCTCCTTATTCCTGATTTAATTACTGCAAGCATAGCTCTGTCCATCGCCGGCTGAGTGACTGTGGGCTTTCTTATGAGGTCCATAGTTAAGAAGTACTTACCCTGTGCTTATGCCCAGGTTATATACAGGTGGACAATGTTGCCCGCAGGTCGCGCGACGTGAGCGAGTGCGTGGGCCGCGTGCGGCTGGTGTCGTGGGTGGTGCTGGGCGCGCTCAGCAACGCGCGCTCGCACCCGCTGCAGCTGCCCGTGCCCCTGGACGCGACCTGCCACCTCACCGACCACATACAGGTGGACAATGTTGCCCGCACGTGGCGTGGGCCTTATCTTACCCCGGTGTTCCAGACAATAATGTCGTCACACGTCGTTGTTCCAGACAATAATGTCGTCACACGCTGTTGTTCCAGACAATAATGTCGTCACACGCTGTTGTTCCAGACAATAATGTCGCCACACGTCGTTGTTCCAGACAATAATGTCGTCGTACGTGGAGCAGGCGCAGGGCGGCGGCGCGGGTGGAGGGGGCGGCGGCGGCGGCGGCGGCTCGCAGCGCATGAGCGCGCTGTGCGGCGCGTTCCTGCTGTGCCAGCTGTGGACGCTGTACGTGTGGCGCTGCGGCGGCGGCGCGCCGCCCGCCTCCGAGCCGCAGCACGCGGCGCACGCGCTGCTGCTGCACTTCTGGTGCAAGCTGGTGCCCACGCTCACGCAGCTCACACACGCCAACAAGCTGGTACGAATCGTCTTCAGCTTCAACACCGATTTATTAGAATATAATAAAATAGTAATGTTTTTGGAACGTAAGTTCCTTATCGCGCGGTACGGAAGGGGGCTAGACGGGAAAAATGGAATTTTTCCCTAACTTTTTATAACTATTAAGTTATACAAAATTAGGGAAAGGTTCCACATGTAGAAATTGTTTAAAATAAAATTGAAAATGGAAAATTCGGTCTGTCGAGCTGGGATTCGAACCATCGACTTTGAACTGTTAGGCGACTGCCGGAGCCACTAAGCTAGAGAGACACAATGTTGTATCGTGAAAATACCGAATACAATGTAATCGAAAGGAACTACGTTCCATCCGGGTGTCCCTTGACACCTCTCAAGTTTTTTTATTCAAATAAACTTTTTTACACTTTTGTGCTTTTGAATCGTCGATGAGTCTACCACTGGTTCGGAATGCCCTTCCTGCCGAGAAGAACCAGCAAGAAACTCGGCAGTTGCTCTTTTCAAAACAAGTTTACAATACAATAGATACTATAGTCGGAATTTTAATTCGATTCCAGATTTGACAATTTCAGTGTTGCAACGTTATGACAAGTACTAAATAGTGACGTTACGAAATTATTCGATACGGAAATGGAATATTTCCGAATCGATTCCTCTCGTTTATAGTAGTATATCTAAACAACTACTACTTTAATAGAAACTAAGTATATCAGGAAATTAAATATTTCTGAACGGATAATTTAGTTATGACGATTAATTAAATGAGGTTATTCCCAATATGTCAGCAACTTTGCTCATACATTCATTTTCTTCCACTACTTCAAAGGCCTCCAATTGCGCAGAAGTTTCATTTTTCACGTACTTGTAGGCATTGCGGATCATTACTTTTTCAGTAACAGTGAAAGCTTTTCGTGGACGTTTTTTTCTTGGGGATCCACGTCTTTTTGTGATGTACTTGGCTGAGGATCCATTTTGATGAAAAACCAAAACAAATAGATTCACTCAAAGTTCACAAAAAAACTATAAACGTAACAACAAACACAACGTAACAAAACTTTAACAAAAACCCAACAAAATAACAAAATATCGATTCGCAATAAAACAAGATATTCGTGCAGTCAGACTGGGAGAATGAAGCCGAATGACAAGATAAACAAAATGGCGATAGCTGCACGAGCGCGCACGGGTTGCCAATACAGAAAACTATCTAGGTTCTTTTATTATAAGTTTTGTTTTTAATATAAAAAACAAAAATAACTTTTTATAAAATAAAGCAGCGGTTACTAATTAATAAATAATTATTATGAGTAATTATGTATTTATTTAAATAAAAATCAATAATTTAGTCTTTAATTGGCACACCAATATTATGATTACATAAACATAAATCGCGATTGTTTATCGATTTTTGTGTTCATCACTACACTATTATATGTGGTATCATTATTTTACAAAACGACAGTAGCTAATGTCAAACGTGGAATCGAATTATAATTCTTAGTATATGCTATGTATGCATTGTTTCCACAATGAGGGGAAGTTCCACAAAAGCATACCTAATTATAATTCAACACATCTTAAGACGGGCAGACAGAAAGTAGCCCAATTCCCGCCGGTGGAACCCGTTCACGAGCATATTATTTTCAATCGTAGAAAGTTATGGGTTGAGGTTCATTTTAGGATTCTGAAAAAAAAAACGGAACCCTCATAGGATAACTATTAAATTGTCCGTCTGTCTGAGTGTCTCGGCCCTTTTTCTCAGAAATGACTTTACTCTACAAAGGTCTCTTAATGCTGTGTAAATTTCAAGTTTTATTTCTATAACTCAATGAAAAGTAACAGCTTTTCAAAGCGTATTTCGATACAAAATTTACAGTGACCAGTTTGCTATTTAATTAAATCTAGGCGTTTTATCGTAAATCATTATAATTTTGTAATGACATTTTTTATTAAAAAAAATTGGTTAGATTGTATCTTTATAATCTTAAGCCTCATCCGCACGTTTGGCGTTTGCGGCAAGCTCCAAACCACTCTACAAACGTTTCGGATCGGCCACAAGCCGTGCCAAACCTACGCAAGCCATGCCAAACGCTCTATCCGCACGTTTGAACTTGTGAAGGCTGCCGAGGTTTGCCAAACGTGCGGATGAGGCTTAAGATGGTAGCGGGCTAACTTGATGGGGATTGACAGCGCTTTAACCCATTGCCCCTAATCATCCACGCATCACTAGTTACAAGAAAACATTTTGGTTCCAGCTGGCCGAGACCGTAAACCTGCACTTCCTGAGCATGCTGGAGTCGCTGCTGGAGTGCAACTCCACGGTGCTCAACAAGCTGCTGCCGCTGTGGACGCCGATACTGCACTCGCCACTCTTCCGTGTAAGACATCTTACTGAGGTTATGCATGCGAAATCGTGTTTATTTGAAAGAAAGAAATAAACTTGAAAAAAAATTAAGTGGCACTCGGGGACTGCCGCGGTAAAGCTATTGCATAGCATTTTTTATCAACTTATGCAATTATAATATTTATGCAATATTTTTTTTGCATAATAAAAATTATGCAAAAAAATAATTAAAAAACAAACAAACAAGAAAAGCGCACTGTCACTACTTCGCGAGTGAGATTCGAACCTGCGACATCATACACCATTACGGTAAAGAAAACGGCCGCTCGCCCACTGCGCCAAAAACAGCTACTTGTGAACCTCTAAATTGTTGAACGCTTACTGAACGACGGTGTTAGGTTTATTTTCGTCACGGAATTTCTTGATTCCGTCGCTGCACTCAAACTGTTGGTCCTAGTTCAAAGCCCGCGATAAAAGCTACGCAATAGCTTAAAAATTAATCCGCCATGTTGTGGTAGCAGCCATCTTGGATTTGGAACTTCTTCTGTACAAGCTGTATTTGCCAAGTAACATGACTAATATTCCTCTTTCTCCTAACAGGGCGTATTTTTTTCCCCCAGATGCCAAACCACGTGGCCGAGCGTTTGGAAGCTTGCCGGGAAATGAAGCCGGAAGTAGTGACCACCGCCGCTCCCACCACCACGACGGGTGGTGGCGCCACCACGCTAGCGGCCGCCAGGGAGCACCGCCGCCTGTACCGGCTGCTCACCAAGATGGCGCAGTTGGAACTGCAACCGCACTCCTTCTACTTTATCTAAATAAAAAGTTTCCTGTAATATTTTTGACGTGATAACCTTTTATAAATCGATGAACACCGGCTGCACGCACGAAAGTGTCACGTTCCGCCTGAACCTGCGCGTGCAAGCGAAAGCGCGGAACAAGCGATAGAGAGGCACGATCGGCCCAAACGTTGGCTTGTGACACATTTATTCATCAATGTTTCTTTATGACGTTATCGCGTAAATCTATCGTCCGTAAACCGACTTTACAGACAACCAATTTTTATTGTGAATAATGCTTCGGTCAAACAGAGGTGAATCCCGCACGGGTTGCAAAATGCGATTTGCGTGCGTCCATTACTTCATCAGGCATGATGACAGTAAGATTCATCGATTATTAAAAAACTAGCTGTTGCCCTCGCGACTTCGTCCGCGTGGAATTAGGTTTTTTGAAAATCCCGTGGGAACTACTGGCTCTATTGGTATAAAAGCAACCAGTAGCACTGCAGGTCTACAACCAAACCCATGAAAGAATCACGTAGATCCGTTACTCGATGTAACTAACTCGAAAAATTGTGGACTTTCATATAAACATTCAACCGCCTATTTAACCCCTTTGGGGGTAGAATTTTCAAAAACTGTGAAAGACGTCGTTCTTTGTTTTTAATCGAAAGCCCAAATACAAAGTTTCATCGATAAAACTTAAAAAATGACGGACTTTCATACAAACTAACAACCCCTATTTTACCCCTTCAGGGGAAGAATTTTCAAAAAATGAAAAACACGTACTTCTTTATTTTTAATCAAGAGCCAAAATACCAAGTTTCGTGGATATAACTTGAAAAATAACTTGAAAAATGAAAAACTATCATACGAATTTCAACCCCTATTTAACGCCTTTGGGGTAGAATTTTCAAAAACTGTGAAACACGTAAATCTTTATTTTTAATGAAAAGCCTAAATACCGAGTTTCATGGGTATAACTTGAAAAATGACGGACTTTCATACAAACTTTAACCCCCCATTTAACCCCCTTGGGGGTGGAATTTCAAAAAATCCTTTCTTAGTGCTCGCCTACATCATAAAAGGAACCTACTGTCAAAATTTCAAGTTTCTAGCTTCAGTGGTTTAGGCTATGCGTTGATAGATCAGTCAGTCAGTCAGGACAAGTCTTTTTATAAGTATAGATGTATTTATTTCTCTATTTTGAGTGAAATTGATATTTATTTTGATAAAATAAAACTATAAAATACAGCAATCCACCTTATTGGATTGAACACCAATCAGAGCGATACGTCACATCTATCTTCAAACTTTGACAAACTGTACTAAAAAAAATAGAGGTGACGTCACGAACGACGCCATGACACCGTCGAGCGTTTTTGCGTGAATTTTAAAACTTAAAATTGAAATGGCAATTTTATTTCCCAATACCTTTTTTTGGCTGAAATGAGACATTTTTTTGTAATATGTACTAGGTAATTCCGAACAACAATTTTTAAAATTGGTCATCACTCATCAGTCTTTTGTACAAAACAAACACGTGTTAAACAATGGTTGCTCAAACAAACGTATGTTGATACTGAAAAGTTGATGGAAGTTTTGGGTTGACAAAGTACACGCGCACGCGCACACACACACACACACACACACACACACACACACACACACACACACGCGCGCGCGCGCGCGCGCGCGCACGCACGCACACATCTTTATCAATAAAATTTAAGGAGAGTGCTGTCGCCTAAGATACAGGTTTTTTTTAACCTAGTTTAGGGACCTCATATTTTACTCGTGTTTAATTTTGGTTATGTTTTGAATATTATATTTTTTAATGTTATTGACAAAATGTGGCCACATCATAAAATGTCTGCTCAAATCGTGGCAATTCACCTTGTAATGCAAGAATAAGGTGAATTCTTACTTGGTAATTTTCAGACTGTAATTACTTAGTATGTAATAATTAGTTATTCAAGTCAGATGTCAATTGCTTTTTAAGAATCTATACATATAATAAAACTGTAAACTGTATAAAACTATAATAAATAAATTTGAAATTTGAAAACTACTTGTACAAAGAATTAGCAAGTTGCAAAACGTATGGCCGCTGAAGACCGCAGCCTGCTTGAAAGGTGACGTGGGAAGTGGGTGGATGAGGAAGACGGAGGATCATGTTTGGCAGCGCGCTGTCCAAAAGGCCTAATAATAGATTATGATATAATTCATTTTTTTACCATGGGATAGGTCTAAAAGCGTCAAATTGATGTTATGTTCAACTTTACATTCGCTGTCTTGCGGGATTGACCTGTTTGACCCAAGCCTTACGGTCATGAGGGATAGATTACAAAAAAAAAACGATAAAAATAAAATAATAAAAGCTGTATTTGTGCCAAAACGATTAAACTATCTATTTAAAGTTTTACCATAATTAGTTAAGTAAATGTTTTATAGATGTGAATTTTTAATATTGATGTATTTATTTGAAATTATTTTATGGATGTTATTTGTTATCATTAATTATTTATAATAAAGATAATCTATGAATTAACTGTGAATATTTTTTGTTTTAATACCTACGACGAAAGTTGCGGGGGCAAATTATAAATAGAAATCAGACGATTGTCCTAGCACCAGACACAATTAAGACACTTTGTTCTCGTGATGTACAATATAATAAGTCATCAAATAGGTGCCTATGTGCCAAATCACGACTGGAATTGTCGTGTTGTCGCAATTCACTGACGGACGGACGTGAGTCGACCGCGCGTGTACGGCATAATTACTGGGCTTAGGATAGTAATAATTATAATTTCCCATTATTAAGACTTTCGTTATGTAATGACGGTTTCGCACGGTGTCGGTTGGTGAAGCGACGCGCGACTTGATATAAGGGTCGATTCACAATGATGTAACAAGGTCGAAGCGCTTCAAAGGTGTTTACACTAGCGGCACGCTATGATGGCCGGTTTGACACATTACAATAGTGATGTGGAATGTCAATTTATTCTCGAACAAAAAACAATTAAGTTTTGTTTTTGTACCTGATTAAATAGGTTTAATAAAACAAAAATGTATATGTTTATTTAATTTATTTGAACGAACTGAATGTTTGAATGAAAATGAATATACATACTTTATATGCACACAAGAAACATATGAATACAAAAGATACCAAAAAAGGTGCCACAAAAGGCCATAATTAATCAGATTCGTCCATACTACTATTTTCACTGTCGTCACTGCTATCACGAGCAAGGGTCAACAGTAATGCAGTATCAATATTTGAAATCCAAAGCCAGGTCAAAACTATATCACAATCGCATTGCACTGACAGTTTATACTTTTCGAAGCAACGTCAATTCGAAACTGCTTTGTTTTGCATTGAGCATTGACGCGAGTTTGCCGGAGGTAGTAGTTGTGCTAGCCAGCGATCCTATGTGACGATCGTATTAGATTCCATTTTTAAAAATTTTCAATTTAGAAAACCAAATGCCGAGTTGTGGTATATATCATATAAAAATAAAAATTTTACCTTTTGTATGAAACAGCTGATATTTTTTTGCGATTTCAGAGGTTTGTCCACATAGTGAAAATTGTTCATATTCACAAGTACATTCACCCCTTAAATGGTGCAAACTGATTTTTCTACACTTGTATACATTTTAGAAATCAATTTAATAAATAAATTTTGAGTCCTAAACCTAAAACTACATTCGATAAAATTTATGAATCTCTGCACATCACTATCGTCAATAAAGTAATACAATTATTTCCTTCAAAGTCGTTATCAATTAATACGGAACTTCATGAGCGGACAAACGTCAAACCGGCCATCATAGCGTGCCGCTAGGTTAAATAGTTTAATAATAGAGCCTGTGGGGTTGTCTAAAAATGATCACATCAGTGTGACAATCCAGTGTGAGCCTAAGAATCAATCTAGGTTCTAGTCTAAAACCTTTGACTGGAACCGGAGCTACTGGCAACTAAGCTCATCGAGACACGTAAGTGAGAAGAGGACGGGAAACAGCGTTTGAGTCTTCTTCTTCTTCTTCTTTATCAACCTATAGACTACCACTGCTGGACAAAGGTCTCCTGCATGGACTTCCACAGGCTTCGGCCTTGCGCTGCTTGAATCCAGCGGTGATGTCGTCGTTCCACCCGGTGGGGGGCCTGCCAACACTGCGTTTCCCGATGCGGGGTCGCCACTCCAGCACCTTGGGACCCCAACGACCATCAGCTCTTCGAACTATGTGCCCTGCCCATTTCCACTTCTGTTTCGCGACACGCTGAGCTATGTCGGTGGCTTTGGTTCTCCTACGGATCTCCTCATTTCTGATTTGATCTCGCAGGGATATACCGAGCATAGCTCTCTCCATCGCTCGCTGGGTGACCCTGAGCCTAATGGTAAAGAACACAAGCGTTTGAATCTACGAATATATTTTTTAATACTTATTATGGCGACCTAAACGGGTCTGCCCGCGAAATTCAAATTAAATTTGGTTTTCGAAATTTGTAAACTATTACGACAAAGTAGGCTTATGGCATTCTAATTGCGCCAATGGCAGTATCATCTTCACAGGTTTAAATAAAAATCTTTACTTGAAAGTGTCCAGCTTAAGAAATTAGTCCGAGTATCGAGTTTGACGTGACTTACTCACAAATCAGTCGATACTCGGACTAATTTCTTAAACTAGAAGTTATAAGTGGGGATCAAACCTGCGACCTTTCAGTTTTCAGTCCGCACCATTAACCGCATTTGAGGCATATTTGAAAATTGCCAATGTTCGATCTTTCAAACCCCTATTTTACCCTTTCAGGGGTTGAATTTTCAAAAATCCTTTCTTAGCGGCTGCCTACGTCCGCGTCATAATAACTATTTGTACCTTTGCTAAATTTCCGCCAGATCGGTTCAGTGATTTGAGATGTGTTTTAATAGATCAGTCAGTCAGTCAGTCACCTTTTTATTTTACATAATAATATTAAGATTAATCTTTTTATTCTGGAAGTTAGCCCGTGAATGCAATCTCTTTTTGGTGTCTTTATAGTTTACAATCTGCATCCTTATCATTACTTATATTACAAATGCGTAAGTGTGTTTGTTTGTTGGTTTGTCCTTCAATCACGCCGCAACAAGGCTACGGATCGACGTGATTTTTTGTCTGGGTATAGTTTAGGACCTTGAGAGTGAAATAGGCTACTTTTTATCCCGGAAGATCAAAGAGTTCCCAAGGGATCTTAAAACTAAATCCACGCAAACGAAGTCGCGGGCATCAGCTAGTAATGCATAAAAAGCAGATGGGTACCCTTAAAAGACTAGGCACCTATATACTACCTACCTATATACTAACTACTCCTATTTTTCCCACGATCGACACCAATCTACGGTACTTGTAGGTTACCGTAATGACTTCACCGTTCCCTAATTTTTTTACCAACGAATTAGATAATTACCACACTCCGCATCGCCCATACCAAGTGCCGACCCGCGTGGTGCAACTGGGCGGACCTCACAACTCGCTCACAATGCCCACAATGCCCACAATGCCGCCAACAATCCGCGCGCGATCGCATCAAAACGCGTTCATTAGCCGCCTTTGTATGCACTGCGCGTGCGCAATCGACATTATTTTTCACACTACAAAAGACTTTTAAGGTGCATTTTTGTTAAATAGAGAAGCGAGACAGGAAAATCGTAGGTAGCTTTTTTATTCACGACAAGACTTGACTGCGATCTCACCTGATGTTCAGTGACGATGCAGATAATAAATAATTTCCTCCCGACCGAATCCGATCACGGCGACCAACCTCCTTAGAGAGCAGCCATCTGCGCGGGAGATATTATAGTGTGTGCGTAAACACAGGTGCACTCTGAATTCCCTCACTCTCATAATCCGATGGGACGGAAATCCGACACGACCGGAGAGAGATCAGGCGCAGGATGCAGATAAAATGGTAACGGACTAGCTTGGAACAGGGTAATTATGGCAGTTTAAATTAAACCCATACCAAATTATACAGCACTTAAAATAAAACTTTTTAATCAACCAATAGACGTCCACTGCTGGGAATAATAATAAATCTTTTGTATAGACTTCCACATATCTCGGTCTTGCGTCGACTGTAGGTAAGTACCTATATCCAGCGGCTCCGTGCGACTCGTTTGATGTCGTAGGTCCATCAAAATGTAATCCAAGGAAACTTACTCACCTTTAGAGACCTACCTCTACGTACTTTATAAGCCTACAAGGATTCCTGAATCACAAGAATCAAAAATTATCCATTAAATTCTTCGTGTCGTTTGTTTGAACGTTCTCACTAAACGTGCCTTTAAAATAATATAAAAGCTCTAGCTATTATTATTTTTAATAGTAGGTACAGAGTTGTTAATAAACATTAAAATTATAATTTTGATCATAGAGCTACGATCCTCTATTTAGTAAATTGGTGGGTAATTTTAAATTATAAATTGGTGGCCATAATTGGCAGTCCCATGAACGCTACTGTTATTTTGATGATTCTCTTTTTAAGTAACAATTTTATTTCCGAAATAATTTAATGATAATGTTCACGTGACCGAATTTAGATCACTGCAGTCAATCTCATCGGAGGCTAAACTATGAAGGGTATATTAATTATTATATTCCTTCTCTGGAATTCGCACTCTCTATTCCCTCACTTTGTTAAATCGATGGCACGGCTATCCGATACGAACTCAGAGAGAAATACGGCGCAGGACCCTGAGGAAAGAAGAATGAGAGTTTTTCATAATGTTCTCAAAGCTGTTTGAAGTATTGCCAATTCGCACTTGGCCAGCGTGGTGGACTACATAAAAATTATTATATATGGCCTAATCTTTTTTCATTCTGAGTGCGAAGTGCGCTGGTGATGGGTTGAGATGAAGAAAAAATATTTAGACAGGTAAGTAGGTGTATTTATTTATAGCATATAGTTTGTATCAGAATGTTCCAACTGGATTCGAAAATCTCAGTGCCTCTTCGTAGAGATCGAAATTCAAAAAAATTCAAAATTATTTATTCCACGTTGGCCAACCTGTGGCTCTTATGACACGTCATGACTCTACCACCGGTTCGGGAAGCGGATTCTGCTGAGAAGAGCCTGCAAGAAACTCAGCAGTTGCTCTTTTCACAATAATCATTTTACAATATTATTATGTAGCTATTACATTGTAAATAAGTTTTTATACTATCCTGTGGGCAGCTGGATGCCAAGCCGATTTAACCCATGAAACTTTGTTAGAATAGAATAGAATATTTCCACAATGAGGGGAAGTTCCAAAAAAAAAAAACATACCATCATAACATTTAATTCATGTTAAGACGGGCAGACATAAAGTAGAAGTAGCCCCATTCCCGTCGGCGGCGGATTGTTCACGAGCATGATGCATGATCCAGCCGTTGCTTCGCTCGACCATATTTGATGATCAATAAGCGTTCTAACCACTATAAGTACCACCAGCGATATGTAATTAGGCCGATGTCAAACACAAATCTATGTAGTATGTAGTAACACAGCGGTCAGAGGCCGAGCGCCGTGAATCAGAGTCGACAGCTTTTATTCTCCTTTTTGTTGTAATGACACATTATTAGAGCGGCTTCAATGGAGTGAATAAAGCACGCTGGGAGTAGGGTCGCCAGGTTTTTGTTTCGCCCTCATGGGACTATTCGTGACAGGCCCCTTTTTTCCACTGGCCACACTGGGCCCCGCGATCCATGGGCCCCCTAATGATCAACCGATTACAAATAGATGTTATTATTTTCCGAAAATCGAACGGTATTTACTTACTATGAAGGAAAAGGCGAAGGAAATCATCGTGTGAAAACTTTCGCGTCAGAGTTCTTCATAATGTTCTCAATGGAGTAATGAAGTCTCCGTACTTGAGAGAAGGCCTGTGCTCAGGCGATGGATTTATATTAATGAATTTATAAATAGAATACTTAGGTAGGTGGTAGGTATTAATCCTTTTGATATTCTAGTGAACAAGAAGCCTAACATACACTGGCAACTCTGACATGCCTACCCAGCACGGTGATCGATTCCCTTGCTATACTACTGTGCATGTTGTTAGAAAAATAGTCATCTGTCATCATTGATGTACTACTTCTGTCATATCCAACTATAAGTACTGGGAGTCATCGGCCCTGTATCTTCTCTTGAATTTCTCTTTTTTACCCAGGGAAAAAATCACTGCATCCTTAACTCACTTAAATAATAAGTAGTATCTAAGTATGTGTTTACCTTAATACGGAAGCTGTCAAACTGAAAGCGGCTGAAAACGGGATATCCCTTGAAAGACGGGACGGTTGGCAACACTAGCTGTGAGTGAGGACATCTTTCGATACAATAATATTATGTCGATATCAAACACTAATCATAATGACACACATTGTGAATGGACTTTTGAGTGTCCACTGACAGACGGGGTCCAGAGACGTTTCATTCTTTTATTAAATGAAGCTGAAGAAAATCGGAACTTAAGGCATCGTGCCTTAGGTTCAAATTTTCAACCAGATGTCAACCAGAGTGGAGATGGGTTG
>JARPMR010000022.1:147500-157500 GCA_029955525.1 Oeneis ivallda | reverse complement strand
GTTAGGTTAGGTTAGGGTTATGTTGGGTTATGTTAGGTTATGTTAGGTTTTATTAGGTTATGTTAGCTTATGTTGGGATTATATGTTAGGTTATGTTAGCTCATGTTGGGTAATGTTTGCTTTATGTTGGGTTATTTTAGGTTATGATAGCTTATGTTAGGTTATGTTCGGTCATTTTGGGTCATGTTAGGTTTTTTAAACTTAAGTTGGGCACATTGACCCAACACAACCTAAGTGCCCTGTCCTGTCTGTCCTGTATAAACCCAACCTAAACTAACTTTAAATTTGGTAAAAATTTAGAATCGCGGCGTGAGTTGCGTTTTGTTCAAGCTACAAATCAAATGGGCTACGCCAGAAGACTCGCTCCGTCGCCCCTTCATTCAGCTTCACCTACTCGACCTTCGTTTCGCTACGGAGGTCGCCGGCTCGCTTCGCTCGCCACCTCCCCCCTTCGCTCCACTCGGCCTCGTAGGCTCGCTTCATTCAGGACCTCCTTCGCGAGCTTCTGGCTTCGCGCTTCATAAAAACACTCTAGGGGTAGGACAGACAAGACTACGTGGAGTCGGGGTTGGCCAATTCGGTTCTGTCACACTGTTCGACCTATATCAGTCCATGTCGTTTCAGAGTGGAAAAGCTTTTTTGCAATATAATAATTTCTTTATATTTTATAAACATGAGATCCCATCTACTCTACTCCTTTTCCCCTATATTGACCAAATAGAACCTAATTTAAGTTTAGCACCTGAACCCCAACCTAGCCTATTTTTAGACTTTGGCAAAATATAATATGCACTTGTTAGGTTTGGTTTGGTTGTGTTAGGTTAGGTTAGGTTGGGTTAGGCTTATGTAGGGTCGTGTTATGTTAGCTTATGTTGAGTTATATTGGTTAGTGTTTGCTTTATGTTGGTCTATATAGCACTTGTTGGGTTTAGTTTTGTTATGTTAGGTTAGGTTAGGTTAGGGTTATGTTGGGTTATGTTAGGTTATGTTAGGTTTTATTAGGTTATGTTAGCTTATATTGGGATAATATGTTAGGTTATGTTAGCTCATGTTGGGTAATGTTTGCTTTATGTCGGGTTATTTTAGGTTATGATAGCTTATGTTAGGTTATGTTCGGTCATTTTGGGTTATGTTAGGTTTTTTAAACTTAAGTTGGGCACATTGACCCAACACAACCTAAGTGCCCCGTCCTGTCTGTCCTGTATAAACCCAACCTAAACTAACTTTAAATTTGGTAAAAATTTAGAATCGTGGCGTGAGTTGCGTTTTGTTCAAGCTACAAATCAAATGGGCTACGCCAGAAGACTCGCTCCGTCGCCCCTTCATTCAGCTTCACCTACTCGACCTTCGTTTCGCTACGGAGGTCGCCGGCTCGCTTCGCTCGCCACCTCCCCCCTTCGCTCCACTCGGCCTCGTAGGCTCGCTTCATTCAGGACCTCCTTCGCGAGCTTCTGGCTTCGCGCTTCATAAAAACACTCTAGGGGTAGGACAGACAAGACTACGTGGAGTCGGGGTTGGCCAATTCGGTTCTGTCACACTGTTCGACCTATATCAGTCCATGTCGTTTCAGAGTGGAAAAGCTTTTTTGCAATATAATAATTTCTTTATATTTTATAAACATGAGATCCCATCTACTCTACTCCTTTTCCCCTATATTGACCAAATAGAACCTAATTTAAGTTTAGCACCTGAACCCCAACCTAGCCTATTTTTAGACTTTGGCAAAATATAATATGCACTTGTTAGGTTTGGTTTGGTTGTGTTAGGTTAGGTTAGGTTAGGCTTATGTAGGGTCATGTTATGTTAGGTTATGTTAGCTTATGTTGAGTTATATTAGTTAGTGTTTGCTTTATGTTGGTCTATATAGCACTTGTTGGGTTTAGTTTTGTTATGTTAGGTTAGGTTAGGGTTTAGTTGGGTTACGTTTAGGTTATGTCAGGTTATGTTGGGTTATGTTAGCTTATGTTAGATTATGTTAGATTATGTTGAGTTATGTAATTTAATGTTTGCTTTATGTTGGGCTATGTTAGGTTTTTAAACTCAAGTTGGGCGCATTGACCCAATACAACCTAAGTGTACACCTAAACTAAGTTTAGATTTTGGCAAAATATGTATATAGCACTTGTTAGTTTTAGTTTGATTATGTTAGGTTAGGTTAGGGTTATGTTGGGTTATGTTAAGATATGTTGGATTATGTTTGGTTGTGTTGGGTTATTTTGGATAATTTTGGGTTATTTTGGGTTATGTTGGGTTATGTTAGGTTATGTTTGGCTACGTTGGGCTATTTTGGGTTTTGTTGGGTTATGTTGGGTTATTGTGGGGTATTGTGGGTTACGTCGGGTTTTGTTGGGTTATGTTGGTTTATTTTGGGTAATATTGGGTAACTTTGGGTTATGTTGGGTTATTTTGGGTTTTGTTGGGTTATGTTAGGTTATGTTGGGTTATGTTGGGCTATTTTGGGTTATGTCAGGTTTTGTTGGGATATGTTGGGTTATTTTGGGTTATGTTGGGTTATGTTAGGTTATGTTGGGTTATGTTGGGCTATTTTGGGTTATGTCAGGTTTTGTTGGGTGATGTTGGGTAATTTTGGATTTTGTTGGGTTATGTTAGGTTATGTTGTATTAGGTTGGGCTATTTTGGGTTATGTCAGGTTGTGTTGGGATATGTTGGGTTATTTTATGTTGTGTTGGGTTATTGTGGGGTATTTTGGGTTACTTCGGGTTTTGTTGGTTTATTTTGGGTAACTTTGGGTTATGTTTGGTTATTTTGGGTTATGTTGGGTTATGTTAGGTTATGTTGGGTTATGTTGGGCTATTTTGGGTTATGTCAGGTTTTGTTGGGTTATGTTAGGTTATGCTGGGCTATTTTGGGTTATCTCAGGTTGTGTTGGGATATGTTGGGTTATTTTATGTTGTGTTGGGTTATTGTGGGGTATTTTGGGTTACTTCGGGTTTTGTTGGTTTATTTTGGGTAACTTTGGGTTATGTTGGGTAATGTTTGCTTTATGTTCGGTTACGTTAGGTTATGTTGGGTTATGTTGGGCTATTTTGGGTTATGACAGGTTTTGATGGGTTATGTTGGTTTATGTTGGGTTATTTTAGGTTATTTTGGATAATTTTGGGTAACTTTAGGTTATTTTGGGTTATGTTTGGCTATTTTGGGTTCTGTTAGGTCATGTTAGGATATGTTAGGTTATTTTGGGTTATGTTGGGTAATGTTTCCTTTATGTACGGTTATGTTGGGTTATGTTGGATTATGTTGGGTTGTGTTGGGTTATTTTGGGTAATTCTGGGTTATGTTGGGTTTGTTGGGTTATGTTAGGTTATGTTGGACTATGTTGGGCTATTTTGGATTATTTTGGGTTATGTCAGGTTTGTTGGGTTATGTTAGCTTATAGTTGTTCATTTTGGGCTATGTTGGGTTTTGTTGGGTAACGTTAGGATATGTTGGGTTATTTTGGGTTATGTTGGGTTTTGTTGGGTGGGTTATGTTAGGTGATGTTGGGTTATGTTGTGTTGTGTTATGTTATGTTATTTTCTCGTTTATGTCAGGTTTTGTTGGGTGATGTTGGGTTCTGTTGGGTCATGTTAGGATATGTTAGTTTTTTTCGGTTATGTTGGGTTATGTTGGGTTATGTTAGGTTATGTTAGCTTGTGTTGGTTCATGTTGGGCTATGCCCCCCCCCCATACTCAATACATAGTAAAATTTTTAAACATAATTAAATACAATCTTTGTTCTAATATCCATTTTGACGTTGACGCTATTCTGTTGAACGGTATAATATGTGGGAACGTGTCGACGTTGAGCGCGACGTGATGCAAGACGTGCAAGTCGAAAGCGCGGAAGGCGGCGAGTAGAGACTTGCTGCTCCCGGATCGTAACGCGATGCGCGCATGCAGCGCATGCAGTGTATGCGTGCGCGTGTCTGTGATTGTCTCCGGTTGCCGCGCCTCTCCCGCCCCGATGGTTTTTTAACTGCAACGTCTGTGACTGCGTCCGCAGCGTCGCGTCGTTCTTACGCGATTGAAGTTTAATAACATAACATAACATATAACATAATTATAGAACGTTGTCGGCCGACGGAATCGCGTCCGATGAGTCTTTGGCGGCGCCGAGACCTCTACTTTTCGCGTTCTGCGCGTTGGAGGGGTGTTTCGAGTCGCTCGATTTCTCATCTAAATGCGTAGTTCCGTAGTTTTGTACAATCTATGTATTGTGCAATAGCAGCGGTCGTTAAAAGTGTTCAAAGCGTGCAAAATAAGCGCACATGATAATTAAACCTGGGGACGTTTTACGTGATCCACTTACAAGTGCCAATCTCTACGAGGTGAGCGCTTGAATGTGTTTTTTTACGTATAACGCGTGGGTTATCGGTATACAGTCTCTCTAACACCGGGCGACGGTCATAATATTGTGCACGCGTCTGTTGCTTCAACAGACGTGGACACTAATTGTAGCACCTTGGCGTGCTTGTGTTCGCTGTCTCGTTAACGAACTTTCGAACTTGGGACCGAGTCTACCCTACACTGGGAGACGAGGGTCCTCTTTTGGCGGCGGAGTTCTCTCCACCGATCCATTTTTGTGTTGTCGGGCACCACGTCGCTCCAGTTGACCTGGAGCGCACGCGAGTCGCTACGATCTCCGTCGTGTGTTGTGCGCGCTGCGCTCGTGTGTATTGCGCACGCGTGGCGCCGGCGCGCGCGCGCGCGCGCGCGCACGCGCGGATGGGCTATGTACCGTTGAAACGGATAGCTCCCTGGTTGATCCTGCCAGTAGTTATATGCTTGTCTCAAAGATTAAGCCATGCATGTCTCAGTGCAAGCCGTATTAAGGCGATACCGCGAATGGCTCAATATATCAGTTTTGGTTCCTTAGATCTTACTCAGTTACTTGGATAACTGTGGTAATTCTAGAGCTAATACATGCAATCAGAACTCTGACCAGTGATGGGACGAGTGCTTTTATTAGATCAAAACCAATCGACGGAGGGCCTCGCGTCCGAAGTCGTTACTTTTGATGAATCTGGATAACTTTTGCCGATCGCATGGTCCAGTACCGGCGACGCATCTTTCAAATGTCTGCCTTATCAACTTTCGATGGTAGTTTCTGCGACTACCATGGTTGTCACGGGTAACGGGGAATCAGGGTTCGATTCCGGAGAGGGAGCCTGAGAAACGGCTACCACATCCAAGGAAGGCAGCAGGCGCGCAAATTACCCACTCCCGGCACGGGGAGGTAGTGACGAAAAATAACGATACGGGACTCTTACGAGGCCTCGTAATCGGAATGAGTACACTTTAAATATTTTAACGAGGAACAATTGGAGGGCAAGTCTGGTGCCAGCAGCCGCGGTAATTCCAGCTCCAATAGCGTATACTAAAATTGTTGCGGTTAAAAAGCTCGTAGTTGCATTTGTGCGCCGCGCTGTCGGTGCACCGCTTCCGCGGTGATACTGACACGTCTGCGGAGCATATCGTCGGTGAGCCGGCGGTAAAACGCCGGTTCAATATCAAAATCCTATCGCGGTGCTCTTCGTTGAGTGTCGAGATGGGCCGACAATTTTACTTTGAACAAATTAGAGTGCTCAAAGCGGGCTCAAAATGCCGCTTGAATATTTCGTGCATGGAATAATAGAATATGATCTCGGTTCTATTTTGTTGGTTTTCAGAACTCCGAGGTAATGATTAATAGGGATAACTGGGGGCATTCGTATTGCGACGTTAGAGGTGAAATTCTTGGATCGTCGCAAGACGAACATCAGCGAAAGCATTTGCCAAAGGTGTTTTCATCAATCAAGAACGAAAGTTAGAGGTTCGAAGGCGATTAGATACCGCCCTAGTTCTAACCGTAAATATGTCATCTAGCGATCCGCCGACGTTACTACAATGGCTCGGCGGGCAGCTTCCGGGAAACCAAAGATTTTGGACTCCGGGGGGAGTATGGTTGCAAAGCTGAAACTTAAAGGAATTGACGGAAGGGCACCACCAGGAGTGGAGCCTGCGGCTTAATTTGACTCAACACGGGAAATCTCACCAGGCCCGGACACCGGAAGGATTGACAGATTAACAGCTCTTTCTTGATTCGGTGGGTGGTGGTGCATGGCCGTTCTTAGTTGGTGGAGCGATTTGTCTGGTTAATTCCGGTAACGAACGAGACTCTAGCCTGCTAAATAGGCGTCGTCATTTAGGTGTGCGCGATTTCGGTCGCGCAACTCACTGGCGGCGTATTAAAATTCTTCTTAGAGGGACCGGCGTCTTCGAGGCGCACGAGATTGAGCAATAACAGGTCTGTGATGCCCTTAGATGTCCTGGGCCGCACGCGCGCTACACTGAAGGAATCAGCATGTTCTCCCTGGCCTAGAGGCCCGGGCAACCCGTTGAAACTCCTTCGTGCTGGGGATTGGGGTTTGCAATTATCCCCCATAAACGAGGAATTCCTAGTAAGCGCGAGTCATAAGCTCGCGTTGATTACGTCCCTGCCCTTTGTACACACCGCCCGTCGCTACTACCGATTGAATGATTTAGTGAGGTCTTCGGACCGACACGCGGTGGCTTCACGGCCGTCGGCGTTGTTGGGAAGTTGACCAAACTTGATCATTTAGAGGAAGTAAAAGTCGTAACAAGGTTTCCGTAGGGGAACCTGCGGAAGGATCATTAACGTACGTACGCATCGCGCCGCCTGACCGTGGTCAGCGCGCGCACGTTGCATATGTTGTTAAAGACACGCCACAACAAAAAGAGACGAGAGGAACCCTGCACGTCCGCCGCCCACTCCCCTGCGCTTGATCGCTCGGATGGGATGGTACGTTGGGATCCTCAATCTCGACACCGTAAACGCCCTGGTGTATAAACGGGCGCTCACTGAGTATAACTATTAAACGACAAAAAACAAACACTAAGTATAACTATTAACGAAACAAACCATTACCCTGGACGGTGGATCACTTGGCTCGCGGGTCGATGAAGAACGCAGTTAACTGCGCGTCATAGTGTGAACTGCAGGACACATTTGAACATCGACATTTCGAACGCACATTGCGGTCCGTGGAGAAACATCCAGGACCACTCCTGTCTGAGGGCCGGCTGCATAAAAACAAATACCACACTGTCCTAAAACACTTTGAAACGAAAGGAGTTTGGACACTTGGCGGTTCCGTGAAGGCGGTGCGCGCGAGACTCTCCAACGAGGCGATCGCGCGCAACGCTGTAAGCGGTCCGCTTAAAAATGATATCGTGTTATATCTATCGTGTGTCGTTCGAGCGTTGTTGCGCCCGACGCAATCCACTCCCGTCTCTGGGTGTGGCGCCATCGAAACCCTCCACCGTACCGTGCGCGTGGTGGGGTGCGAGCCGCGTGCGAGCTGCGTGTGCGAGCGCGTCGATCGACCGACCCTTCCGTTAACGGTGAATCGGTCGACGGCGCGCGAACGCCGCTCTCCACGCGCCGCGCCGCCGCGCTCTACGACGGTGGCCGGGGGCGTCACGATATCAGAGATCGGGTGTGAGGTGTCGCGCTGGGTGCGCTTCGCTCTCGGCACGCACGCACGATAGTGTGAAACGCGCAACTGTGCACACAAAGCGCAGTGAGTAGGCGGACTCGACGTCCGGACTCGCGCGACGGCGCCGTGCGCGCGCGCTGACCCGCTCGCGTGCGGCGCCGTCGAGCTGACGGATATCGCGTCTGCCTCCATTTTTATCGTTGGCCTCAGATCAGGGAGGATCACCCGCCGAATTTAAGCATATTAGTAAGCGGAGGAAAAGAAACTAACCAGGATTTCCTTAGTAGCGGCGAGCGAACAGGAAACAGCCCAGCACTGAATCGCGCGGTTGTAACGATCGCGGGAGATGTGGTGTTCGGGAGGTTCCGCTATCTCGTCGTCGCCGCTCCTGTCCAAGTTCGTCTTGAACGGGGCCGTTTTCCCGTAGAGGGTGCCAGGCCCGTAGCGACGGAGCGAGGCGGCGAGAGGGACACTCCTCAGAGTCGGGTTGCTTGAGAGTGCAGCCCTAAGTGGGTGGTAAACTCCATCTAAGGCTAAATATTACCGCGAGACCGATAGCGAACAAGTACCGTGAGGGAAAGTTGAAAAGAACTTTGAAGAGAGAGTTCAAGAGTACGTGAAACCGTCCAGGGGTAAACCTGCGAAACTCGAATGAACGAACGGAGAGATTCATCGACATCCGACGGCGTACGGGCGCGCGCCTCGATGTCGCGCGCGCACCCCTAGCGGGCGTCGCGCGCGGCACGGGTCGCGTCCGGTTGTATGTCCGTCGGCGTCGTGCACTTCTCTCTCAGTAATGCATCGCGACCCGTTCTCGGTCGGCTTAAGCGCCCATCCGATTCGCCCAGTGGTAGGAGACTACCGCTGGACCGTGACGGTGGCCGGCCGGCCGGGGACGGTATTGGTACGAAACGCGCACGCGCCTCGCGCGCGTCCGGCCCGACGCAAGCTCGCGCCGTTACCGGTCGCGGTCCTGCCACAGTGCGGACCGCTCGGCGGCGCCGCTGTCGTCGCAGCCGTGCTGCCTCGGACCGTGCGCGTCTCAGTCTGCGATGAGTCATTTTCGGGCACTCGCAGGACCCGTCTTGAAACACGGACCAAGGAGTCTAGCATGTGTGCGAGTCATTGAGTTGTCTTTGTCACAAAACTGAAAGGCGCAACGAAAGTGAACGTAGGGAGGATGGAGCGCCGGCCTCGCGTCGGCCTCCCGCACTCCCGAGGCGTCTCGTTTCCAATCCGTGAATGCAGGCGCGCTCAGAGCACAGATGCTGGGACCCGAAAGATGGTGAACTATGCCTGGTCAGGTCGAAGTCAGGGGAAACCCTGATGGAGGACCGTAGCGATTCTGACGTGCAAATCGATCGTCGGAACTGGGTATAGGGGCGAAAGACTAATCGAACCATCTAGTAGCTGGTTCCGTCCGAAGTTTCCCTCAGGATAGCTGGCGTCGACGAACAGTCCCATCCGGTAAAGCGAATGATTAGAGGCATTGGGGCCGAAACGACCTCAACCTATTCTCAAACTTTAAATGGGTGAGAACTCCGGCTTACTCGAACGATGAAGCCGGAGATCTGATGACGGTGCCAAGTGGGCCAATTTTGGTAAGCAGAACTGGCGCTGTGGGATGAACCAAACGTATTGTTAAGGCGCCTAAAAAACGCTCATGGGACACCATGAAAGGCGTTGGTCGCTCATGACAGCAGGACGGTGGCCATGGAAGTCGGAATCCGCTAAGGAGTGTGCAACGACTCACCTGCCGAAGCAACCAGCCCTGAAAATGGATGGCGCTGAAGCGCTTTGCCTATACAATACCGTTACGGGCACGTGCGGCGCATGTCGCGTCATTATGCCGTAACGAGTAGGACGTGCGCGGCGGAGAGCGCAGAAGGGTCTGGGCGCGAGCCCGCCTGGAGCCTCCGTCGGTGCAGATCTTGGTGGTAGTAGCAAATACTCCAGCGAGGCCCTGGAGGACTGACGTGGAGAAGGGTTTCGCGTGAACAGTAGTTGCTCGCGAGTCAGTCGATCCTAAGCTCAAGGAGAGATCTTATGTCGATGCGGCGTGTTTCTCTCGTCTTGTATGATTGATAAACAACGCCCTTTGAGCGAAAGGGAATCCGGTTCCTATTCCGGAACCCGGCAGCGGAACCGTTTCAATAATCGTTCCCTCGTGTCAAAGCGAGTGTTCGACGGGGTAACCCAAAGTGGCCTGAAGACGCCGCCGAGGGGTCCGGGAAGAGTTTTCTTTTCTGCCTGAGCGTTCGAGTTCCATGGAATCCTATAGAAGGGAGATATGGTTCGGAACGCGAAGAGCACCGCATTTGCGGCGGTGTCCGGATACTCTCTGCGGACCTTGAAAATTCAGGTGAGGGATGTACGTGGAGATGTCGCGCCGGTTCGTACCCATATCCGCAGCAGGTCTCCAAGGTGAAGAGCCTCTAGTCGATAGAATAATGTAGGTAAGGGAAGTCGGCAAATTGGATCCGTAACTTCGGAATAAGGAT
>JARPMR010000022.1:137500-142500 GCA_029955525.1 Oeneis ivallda | reverse complement strand
GGTTATGTTAGGTTTTTTAAACTTAAGTTGGGCACATTGACCCAACACAACCTAAGTGCCCCGTCCTGTCTGTCCTGTATAAACCCAACCTAAACTAACTTTAAATTTGGTAAAAATTTAGAATCGTGGCGTGAGTTGCGTTTTGTTCAAGCTACAAATCAAATGGGCTACGCCAGAAGACTCGCTCCGTCGCCCCTTCATTCAGCTTCACCTACTCGACCTTCGTTTCGCTACGGAGGTCGCCGGCTCGCTTCGCTCGCCACCTCCCCCCTTCGCTCCACTCGGCCTCGTAGGCTCGCTTCATTCAGGACCTCCTTCGCGAGCTTCTGGCTTCGCGCTTCATAAAAACACTCTAGGGGTAGGACAGACAAGACTACGTGGAGTCGGGGTTGGCCAATTCGGTTCTGTCACACTGTTCGACCTATATCAGTCCATGTCGTTTCAGAGTGGAAAAGCTTTTTTGCAATATAATAATTTCTTTATATTTTATAAACATGAGATCCCATCTACTCTACTCCTTTTCCCCTATATTGACCAAATAGAACCTAATTTAAGTTTAGCACCTGAACCCCAACCTAGCCTATTTTTAGACTTTGGCAAAATATAATATGCACTTGTTAGGTTTGGTTTGGTTGTGTTAGGTTAGGTTAGGTTAGGCTTATGTAGGGTCATGTTATGTTAGGTTATGTTAGCTTATGTTGAGTTATATTAGTTAGTGTTTGCTTTATGTTGGTCTATATAGCACTTGTTGGGTTTAGTTTTGTTATGTTAGGTTAGGTTAGGGTTTAGTTGGGTTACGTTTAGGTTATGTCAGGTTATGTTGGGTTATGTTAGCTTATGTTAGATTATGTTAGATTATGTTGAGTTATGTAATTTAATGTTTGCTTTATGTTGGGCTATGTTAGGTTTTTAAACTCAAGTTGGGCGCATTGACCCAATACAACCTAAGTGTACACCTAAACTAAGTTTAGATTTTGGCAAAATATGTATATAGCACTTGTTAGTTTTAGTTTGATTATGTTAGGTTAGGTTAGGGTTATGTTGGGTTATGTTAAGATATGTTGGATTATGTTTGGTTGTGTTGGGTTATTTTGGATAATTTTGGGTTATTTTGGGTTATGTTGGGTTATGTTAGGTTATGTTTGGCTACGTTGGGCTATTTTGGGTTTTGTTGGGTTATGTTGGGTTATTGTGGGGTATTGTGGGTTACGTCGGGTTTTGTTGGGTTATGTTGGTTTATTTTGGGTAATATTGGGTAACTTTGGGTTATGTTGGGTTATTTTGGGTTTTGTTGGGTTATGTTAGGTTATGTTGGGTTATGTTGGGCTATTTTGGGTTATGTCAGGTTTTGTTGGGATATGTTGGGTTATTTTGGGTTATGTTGGGTTATGTTAGGTTATGTTGGGTTATGTTGGGCTATTTTGGGTTATGTCAGGTTTTGTTGGGTGATGTTGGGTAATTTTGGATTTTGTTGGGTTATGTTAGGTTATGTTGTATTAGGTTGGGCTATTTTGGGTTATGTCAGGTTGTGTTGGGATATGTTGGGTTATTTTATGTTGTGTTGGGTTATTGTGGGGTATTTTGGGTTACTTCGGGTTTTGTTGGTTTATTTTGGGTAACTTTGGGTTATGTTTGGTTATTTTGGGTTATGTTGGGTTATGTTAGGTTATGTTGGGTTATGTTGGGCTATTTTGGGTTATGTCAGGTTTTGTTGGGTTATGTTAGGTTATGCTGGGCTATTTTGGGTTATCTCAGGTTGTGTTGGGATATGTTGGGTTATTTTATGTTGTGTTGGGTTATTGTGGGGTATTTTGGGTTACTTCGGGTTTTGTTGGTTTATTTTGGGTAACTTTGGGTTATGTTGGGTAATGTTTGCTTTATGTTCGGTTACGTTAGGTTATGTTGGGTTATGTTGGGCTATTTTGGGTTATGACAGGTTTTGATGGGTTATGTTGGTTTATGTTGGGTTATTTTAGGTTATTTTGGATAATTTTGGGTAACTTTAGGTTATTTTGGGTTATGTTTGGCTATTTTGGGTTCTGTTAGGTCATGTTAGGATATGTTAGGTTATTTTGGGTTATGTTGGGTAATGTTTCCTTTATGTACGGTTATGTTGGGTTATGTTGGATTATGTTGGGTTGTGTTGGGTTATTTTGGGTAATTCTGGGTTATGTTGGGTTTGTTGGGTTATGTTAGGTTATGTTGGACTATGTTGGGCTATTTTGGATTATTTTGGGTTATGTCAGGTTTGTTGGGTTATGTTAGCTTATAGTTGTTCATTTTGGGCTATGTTGGGTTTTGTTGGGTAACGTTAGGATATGTTGGGTTATTTTGGGTTATGTTGGGTTTTGTTGGGTGGGTTATGTTAGGTGATGTTGGGTTATGTTGTGTTGTGTTATGTTATGTTATTTTCTCGTTTATGTCAGGTTTTGTTGGGTGATGTTGGGTTCTGTTGGGTCATGTTAGGATATGTTAGTTTTTTTCGGTTATGTTGGGTTATGTTGGGTTATGTTAGGTTATGTTAGCTTGTGTTGGTTCATGTTGGGCTATGCCCCCCCCCCATACTCAATACATAGTAAAATTTTTAAACATAATTAAATACAATCTTTGTTCTAATATCCATTTTGACGTTGACGCTATTCTGTTGAACGGTATAATATGTGGGAACGTGTCGACGTTGAGCGCGACGTGATGCAAGACGTGCAAGTCGAAAGCGCGGAAGGCGGCGAGTAGAGACTTGCTGCTCCCGGATCGTAACGCGATGCGCGCATGCAGCGCATGCAGTGTATGCGTGCGCGTGTCTGTGATTGTCTCCGGTTGCCGCGCCTCTCCCGCCCCGATGGTTTTTTAACTGCAACGTCTGTGACTGCGTCCGCAGCGTCGCGTCGTTCTTACGCGATTGAAGTTTAATAACATAACATAACATATAACATAATTATAGAACGTTGTCGGCCGACGGAATCGCGTCCGATGAGTCTTTGGCGGCGCCGAGACCTCTACTTTTCGCGTTCTGCGCGTTGGAGGGGTGTTTCGAGTCGCTCGATTTCTCATCTAAATGCGTAGTTCCGTAGTTTTGTACAATCTATGTATTGTGCAATAGCAGCGGTCGTTAAAAGTGTTCAAAGCGTGCAAAATAAGCGCACATGATAATTAAACCTGGGGACGTTTTACGTGATCCACTTACAAGTGCCAATCTCTACGAGGTGAGCGCTTGAATGTGTTTTTTTACGTATAACGCGTGGGTTATCGGTATACAGTCTCTCTAACACCGGGCGACGGTCATAATATTGTGCACGCGTCTGTTGCTTCAACAGACGTGGACACTAATTGTAGCACCTTGGCGTGCTTGTGTTCGCTGTCTCGTTAACGAACTTTCGAACTTGGGACCGAGTCTACCCTACACTGGGAGACGAGGGTCCTCTTTTGGCGGCGGAGTTCTCTCCACCGATCCATTTTTGTGTTGTCGGGCACCACGTCGCTCCAGTTGACCTGGAGCGCACGCGAGTCGCTACGATCTCCGTCGTGTGTTGTGCGCGCTGCGCTCGTGTGTATTGCGCACGCGTGGCGCCGGCGCGCGCGCGCGCGCGCGCGCACGCGCGGATGGGCTATGTACCGTTGAAACGGATAGCTCCCTGGTTGATCCTGCCAGTAGTTATATGCTTGTCTCAAAGATTAAGCCATGCATGTCTCAGTGCAAGCCGTATTAAGGCGATACCGCGAATGGCTCAATATATCAGTTTTGGTTCCTTAGATCTTACTCAGTTACTTGGATAACTGTGGTAATTCTAGAGCTAATACATGCAATCAGAACTCTGACCAGTGATGGGACGAGTGCTTTTATTAGATCAAAACCAATCGACGGAGGGCCTCGCGTCCGAAGTCGTTACTTTTGATGAATCTGGATAACTTTTGCCGATCGCATGGTCCAGTACCGGCGACGCATCTTTCAAATGTCTGCCTTATCAACTTTCGATGGTAGTTTCTGCGACTACCATGGTTGTCACGGGTAACGGGGAATCAGGGTTCGATTCCGGAGAGGGAGCCTGAGAAACGGCTACCACATCCAAGGAAGGCAGCAGGCGCGCAAATTACCCACTCCCGGCACGGGGAGGTAGTGACGAAAAATAACGATACGGGACTCTTACGAGGCCTCGTAATCGGAATGAGTACACTTTAAATATTTTAACGAGGAACAATTGGAGGGCAAGTCTGGTGCCAGCAGCCGCGGTAATTCCAGCTCCAATAGCGTATACTAAAATTGTTGCGGTTAAAAAGCTCGTAGTTGCATTTGTGCGCCGCGCTGTCGGTGCACCGCTTCCGCGGTGATACTGACACGTCTGCGGAGCATATCGTCGGTGAGCCGGCGGTAAAACGCCGGTTCAATATCAAAATCCTATCGCGGTGCTCTTCGTTGAGTGTCGAGATGGGCCGACAATTTTACTTTGAACAAATTAGAGTGCTCAAAGCGGGCTCAAAATGCCGCTTGAATATTTCGTGCATGGAATAATAGAATATGATCTCGGTTCTATTTTGTTGGTTTTCAGAACTCCGAGGTAATGATTAATAGGGATAACTGGGGGCATTCGTATTGCGACGTTAGAGGTGAAATTCTTGGATCGTCGCAAGACGAACATCAGCGAAAGCATTTGCCAAAGGTGTTTTCATCAATCAAGAACGAAAGTTAGAGGTTCGAAGGCGATTAGATACCGCCCTAGTTCTAACCGTAAATATGTCATCTAGCGATCCGCCGACGTTACTACAATGGCTCGGCGGGCAGCTTCCGGGAAACCAAAGATTTTGGACTCCGGGGGGAGTATGGTTGCAAAGCTGAAACTTAAAGGAATTGACGGAAGGGCACCACCAGGAGTGGAGCCTGCGGCTTAATTTGACTCAACACGGGAAATCTCACCAGGCCCGGACACCGGAAGGATTGACAGATTAACAGCTCTTTCTTGATTCGGTGGGTGGTGGTGCATGGCCGTTCTTAGTTGGTGGAGCGA
>JARPMR010000022.1:130000-132500 GCA_029955525.1 Oeneis ivallda | reverse complement strand
TGACAGTGACACTCTTTGACATTTTCTGTGAGTACTTTGACAGTTGTCATTTCTGACAGCTGTCAATCGTTCGGTAGGGCCTTAAGCCCTGTTGTAGACGCCCCGACACGATAGGTTGGGAGTTTGGTCGGACCCGGTGTCGGACCCGACCGCCTCATCCTATGCTGTTCAACAGAGTAGCGTCAACGTATTTGTGTTAATACACGAACGGACTCATTGACTTTTTATTCTTAATACACGAACGGACTCATTGACTTTGTATTCTTAATACACGAACGGACTCTTGGACATAGTGTTTGTGTAAATTCACCATGGACGGGAAGGAGGCTCCAGCCTCCTCTCCCTTCGGCTCCCGGTCGTCCCTGACGCCGCGAACGCCACCTGGTGGCCGCGCCCGCGCGCGTGCTAACACGATGGAGGAGGATCGGGAGCCCACGCCCCCGGGGCCGCCGCCGCCCCCGGCTCGGCCGCCGCGGCCGCGGGCCACACCTCCTGCTGCTCCTGGACCTTCTACGGGAAACATGGGACCCACTCCAGCGGCCAAGCGCCCACTGACCTCTCCGGAGGAGCGGCGCCCGGCGGACGTGGTGCGCATGTGTCGGCCCACGGTGCCCGCTCCGGAGCCACCAACTGCTGCTGGGGGCTCTGCCGAGCCCAGACATGAAGAGCGCGTTGCATCGGCTGCCACCTCGGCTGCTGCCTCGGTTGCCGATCCGACATCCGAGGACGAAGCTAGCGGCGACGAAGCCATCGGACTTTCGCGCAATACGAAAGAGCAGTTATTGGACCGCGCGCATCGTGACCTGGAGGATATTATGGCGCATGTGACTGGTCACGCATCTAGATTGAACAAGGACAGCATGAACGCTATTGGCGCCAACATCAGAGACGCACTGGCGGTGGTCGCAACCCTGAGCCTGCGGCTCAGCGAAAACGAACTGAGGCTCGCTGAAGCGAATTTGAGGATCAAGACGCTGGAGCACGAAGCCATGATGGCACGCAGCGAGCTAAAAAGGAGCGCAGTGTCTTCGGCCCCAGCGGCTGCACCTACTCCGTCGTACTCCTCGGTGCTCCGCCTGCCCCGGAAAGCAGAGCCTGTACAGATTCCGGCGGCCAGTGGACCGGTCCTGGCGTTCTATCCTGCAGCGGACCAACAGGATAAACTTAAATCGGCCGAAGACACAAAGGCAGAGTTAAAGCGCTCCATCAAGCCGCAGGACATTGACGTGCAGGTGGACCGGATGCGCAAGGTAGGCAATGCGGGAGTGGTTGTCCAGACGAGGACCCCATTAGCGGCAGAGAGGCTGCGGAGCGCCGCTCCGCCCACACTTCGTGTTGCGGAGCCGCAGAAGAAGCTTCCGCGTCTGTGCCTGCGCAATCTGGATGGCGACCCCAAGGAGGACGAAATACTAGGCTCCATTCTGGACCAGAATCTCCAAGGGACAGAATGGACCTTGGAGAAATTGAAACAGCAGGCGAAAATCTTTAAACGTAGGGGTCGCCACGCGGACAGTACTACGGCCATTATTGAATGCTCGCCTACCTTGCGCGACGTACTGCTGGGAAAGGAACGCCTCTACATTGGCTGGCAGGCAGTGGAAGTAACAGACTTTATCGCGGTCACGTGTTGCCTTAAGTGCCAACAGTATGGACATCCGGAGCGCTACTGCAAGGCAGCGGAGGCCACCTGTGCAAGGTGCGGTGTGAGTGGCCACCGGAAACCTGATTGCAAAGCGGAGAAGGAGCGATGCGCCACTTGCCACAAATTCGGACGCGCGGAGGCAAGCACGCACATAACCGCCTCCAGGGCATGTCCTGCGCGCCGTTACGCGGAGGAGAGATCTGTCGCCACCACCAACTACGGAATTCACTAGCCGGCCATTGAGAATTGGACAGCTGAACCTGGGTGGTTCCATCGTCGCCACCCAGGAATTGCCGGCGCTGGCCAGGGAGCTGCGCCTGGATGTTGTTCTTGTTCAAGAACAATACTCTCAGGCGCGGCCCGGGCTCTCCCTCGTCCAGTTTGGAGAGTCCCCAAAGGCCGGCCTCTACGTAGCATCCCAGAACGTCGGCGTGGTGGTGCTGCAGCAGTGGTGCACGGAGCACTGCCTGGTGGCGGCAGTCAAGCATGGTGCGGAGGAGTACGTGGTGGTCTCCGCTTATTTCCAATATTGCCAGCCAATCGATGTCCACCTGCACCACTTGGAGAGGGTGAGGAACGCTATGAACGGACGCAGACTTCTGATAGGTGCAGACGCCAACGCGCACTCTCCCATGTGGCACAGTGCGCCGCGTCACTACACCGGACGAGGACACGAGGCCGAACACCGGCGTAAGAGTATGGAGGAGTTTATAATGTCGGCCGGGCTCACCATTCACAATCAGCCGGATCAACCTTTCACCTTCAGTGGCCCCAATGGTGAGTCCAACATTGATGTGACCCTCAGCACCGCGAGCTTAAGAGTAGGAACATGGGAGGTGCACAGCTCTGCGTCCAGCA
>JARPMR010000022.1:117500-125000 GCA_029955525.1 Oeneis ivallda | reverse complement strand
TCGCGAGCTTCTGGCTTCGCGCTTCATAAAAACACTCTAGGGGTAGGACAGACAAGACTACGTGGAGTCGGGGTTGGCCAATTCGGTTCTGTCACACTGTTCGACCTATATCAGTCCATGTCGTTTCAGAGTGGAAAAGCTTTTTTGCAATATAATAATTTCTTTATATTTTATAAACATGAGATCCCATCTACTCTACTCCTTTTCCCCTATATTGACCAAATAGAACCTAATTTAAGTTTAGCACCTGAACCCCAACCTAGCCTATTTTTAGACTTTGGCAAAATATAATATGCACTTGTTAGGTTTGGTTTGGTTGTGTTAGGTTAGGTTAGGTTGGGTTAGGCTTATGTAGGGTCGTGTTATGTTAGCTTATGTTGAGTTATATTGGTTAGTGTTTGCTTTATGTTGGTCTATATAGCACTTGTTGGGTTTAGTTTTGTTATGTTAGGTTAGGTTAGGTTAGGGTTATGTTGGGTTATGTTAGGTTATGTTAGGTTTTATTAGGTTATGTTAGCTTATATTGGGATAATATGTTAGGTTATGTTAGCTCATGTTGGGTAATGTTTGCTTTATGTCGGGTTATTTTAGGTTATGATAGCTTATGTTAGGTTATGTTCGGTCATTTTGGGTTATGTTAGGTTTTTTAAACTTAAGTTGGGCACATTGACCCAACACAACCTAAGTGCCCCGTCCTGTCTGTCCTGTATAAACCCAACCTAAACTAACTTTAAATTTGGTAAAAATTTAGAATCGTGGCGTGAGTTGCGTTTTGTTCAAGCTACAAATCAAATGGGCTACGCCAGAAGACTCGCTCCGTCGCCCCTTCATTCAGCTTCACCTACTCGACCTTCGTTTCGCTACGGAGGTCGCCGGCTCGCTTCGCTCGCCACCTCCCCCCTTCGCTCCACTCGGCCTCGTAGGCTCGCTTCATTCAGGACCTCCTTCGCGAGCTTCTGGCTTCGCGCTTCATAAAAACACTCTAGGGGTAGGACAGACAAGACTACGTGGAGTCGGGGTTGGCCAATTCGGTTCTGTCACACTGTTCGACCTATATCAGTCCATGTCGTTTCAGAGTGGAAAAGCTTTTTTGCAATATAATAATTTCTTTATATTTTATAAACATGAGATCCCATCTACTCTACTCCTTTTCCCCTATATTGACCAAATAGAACCTAATTTAAGTTTAGCACCTGAACCCCAACCTAGCCTATTTTTAGACTTTGGCAAAATATAATATGCACTTGTTAGGTTTGGTTTGGTTGTGTTAGGTTAGGTTAGGTTAGGCTTATGTAGGGTCATGTTATGTTAGGTTATGTTAGCTTATGTTGAGTTATATTAGTTAGTGTTTGCTTTATGTTGGTCTATATAGCACTTGTTGGGTTTAGTTTTGTTATGTTAGGTTAGGTTAGGGTTTAGTTGGGTTACGTTTAGGTTATGTCAGGTTATGTTGGGTTATGTTAGCTTATGTTAGATTATGTTAGATTATGTTGAGTTATGTAATTTAATGTTTGCTTTATGTTGGGCTATGTTAGGTTTTTAAACTCAAGTTGGGCGCATTGACCCAATACAACCTAAGTGTACACCTAAACTAAGTTTAGATTTTGGCAAAATATGTATATAGCACTTGTTAGTTTTAGTTTGATTATGTTAGGTTAGGTTAGGGTTATGTTGGGTTATGTTAAGATATGTTGGATTATGTTTGGTTGTGTTGGGTTATTTTGGATAATTTTGGGTTATTTTGGGTTATGTTGGGTTATGTTAGGTTATGTTTGGCTACGTTGGGCTATTTTGGGTTTTGTTGGGTTATGTTGGGTTATTGTGGGGTATTGTGGGTTACGTCGGGTTTTGTTGGGTTATGTTGGTTTATTTTGGGTAATATTGGGTAACTTTGGGTTATGTTGGGTTATTTTGGGTTTTGTTGGGTTATGTTAGGTTATGTTGGGTTATGTTGGGCTATTTTGGGTTATGTCAGGTTTTGTTGGGATATGTTGGGTTATTTTGGGTTATGTTGGGTTATGTTAGGTTATGTTGGGTTATGTTGGGCTATTTTGGGTTATGTCAGGTTTTGTTGGGTGATGTTGGGTAATTTTGGATTTTGTTGGGTTATGTTAGGTTATGTTGTATTAGGTTGGGCTATTTTGGGTTATGTCAGGTTGTGTTGGGATATGTTGGGTTATTTTATGTTGTGTTGGGTTATTGTGGGGTATTTTGGGTTACTTCGGGTTTTGTTGGTTTATTTTGGGTAACTTTGGGTTATGTTTGGTTATTTTGGGTTATGTTGGGTTATGTTAGGTTATGTTGGGTTATGTTGGGCTATTTTGGGTTATGTCAGGTTTTGTTGGGTTATGTTAGGTTATGCTGGGCTATTTTGGGTTATCTCAGGTTGTGTTGGGATATGTTGGGTTATTTTATGTTGTGTTGGGTTATTGTGGGGTATTTTGGGTTACTTCGGGTTTTGTTGGTTTATTTTGGGTAACTTTGGGTTATGTTGGGTAATGTTTGCTTTATGTTCGGTTACGTTAGGTTATGTTGGGTTATGTTGGGCTATTTTGGGTTATGACAGGTTTTGATGGGTTATGTTGGTTTATGTTGGGTTATTTTAGGTTATTTTGGATAATTTTGGGTAACTTTAGGTTATTTTGGGTTATGTTTGGCTATTTTGGGTTCTGTTAGGTCATGTTAGGATATGTTAGGTTATTTTGGGTTATGTTGGGTAATGTTTCCTTTATGTACGGTTATGTTGGGTTATGTTGGATTATGTTGGGTTGTGTTGGGTTATTTTGGGTAATTCTGGGTTATGTTGGGTTTGTTGGGTTATGTTAGGTTATGTTGGACTATGTTGGGCTATTTTGGATTATTTTGGGTTATGTCAGGTTTGTTGGGTTATGTTAGCTTATAGTTGTTCATTTTGGGCTATGTTGGGTTTTGTTGGGTAACGTTAGGATATGTTGGGTTATTTTGGGTTATGTTGGGTTTTGTTGGGTGGGTTATGTTAGGTGATGTTGGGTTATGTTGTGTTGTGTTATGTTATGTTATTTTCTCGTTTATGTCAGGTTTTGTTGGGTGATGTTGGGTTCTGTTGGGTCATGTTAGGATATGTTAGTTTTTTTCGGTTATGTTGGGTTATGTTGGGTTATGTTAGGTTATGTTAGCTTGTGTTGGTTCATGTTGGGCTATGCCCCCCCCCCATACTCAATACATAGTAAAATTTTTAAACATAATTAAATACAATCTTTGTTCTAATATCCATTTTGACGTTGACGCTATTCTGTTGAACGGTATAATATGTGGGAACGTGTCGACGTTGAGCGCGACGTGATGCAAGACGTGCAAGTCGAAAGCGCGGAAGGCGGCGAGTAGAGACTTGCTGCTCCCGGATCGTAACGCGATGCGCGCATGCAGCGCATGCAGTGTATGCGTGCGCGTGTCTGTGATTGTCTCCGGTTGCCGCGCCTCTCCCGCCCCGATGGTTTTTTAACTGCAACGTCTGTGACTGCGTCCGCAGCGTCGCGTCGTTCTTACGCGATTGAAGTTTAATAACATAACATAACATATAACATAATTATAGAACGTTGTCGGCCGACGGAATCGCGTCCGATGAGTCTTTGGCGGCGCCGAGACCTCTACTTTTCGCGTTCTGCGCGTTGGAGGGGTGTTTCGAGTCGCTCGATTTCTCATCTAAATGCGTAGTTCCGTAGTTTTGTACAATCTATGTATTGTGCAATAGCAGCGGTCGTTAAAAGTGTTCAAAGCGTGCAAAATAAGCGCACATGATAATTAAACCTGGGGACGTTTTACGTGATCCACTTACAAGTGCCAATCTCTACGAGGTGAGCGCTTGAATGTGTTTTTTTACGTATAACGCGTGGGTTATCGGTATACAGTCTCTCTAACACCGGGCGACGGTCATAATATTGTGCACGCGTCTGTTGCTTCAACAGACGTGGACACTAATTGTAGCACCTTGGCGTGCTTGTGTTCGCTGTCTCGTTAACGAACTTTCGAACTTGGGACCGAGTCTACCCTACACTGGGAGACGAGGGTCCTCTTTTGGCGGCGGAGTTCTCTCCACCGATCCATTTTTGTGTTGTCGGGCACCACGTCGCTCCAGTTGACCTGGAGCGCACGCGAGTCGCTACGATCTCCGTCGTGTGTTGTGCGCGCTGCGCTCGTGTGTATTGCGCACGCGTGGCGCCGGCGCGCGCGCGCGCGCGCGCGCACGCGCGGATGGGCTATGTACCGTTGAAACGGATAGCTCCCTGGTTGATCCTGCCAGTAGTTATATGCTTGTCTCAAAGATTAAGCCATGCATGTCTCAGTGCAAGCCGTATTAAGGCGATACCGCGAATGGCTCAATATATCAGTTTTGGTTCCTTAGATCTTACTCAGTTACTTGGATAACTGTGGTAATTCTAGAGCTAATACATGCAATCAGAACTCTGACCAGTGATGGGACGAGTGCTTTTATTAGATCAAAACCAATCGACGGAGGGCCTCGCGTCCGAAGTCGTTACTTTTGATGAATCTGGATAACTTTTGCCGATCGCATGGTCCAGTACCGGCGACGCATCTTTCAAATGTCTGCCTTATCAACTTTCGATGGTAGTTTCTGCGACTACCATGGTTGTCACGGGTAACGGGGAATCAGGGTTCGATTCCGGAGAGGGAGCCTGAGAAACGGCTACCACATCCAAGGAAGGCAGCAGGCGCGCAAATTACCCACTCCCGGCACGGGGAGGTAGTGACGAAAAATAACGATACGGGACTCTTACGAGGCCTCGTAATCGGAATGAGTACACTTTAAATATTTTAACGAGGAACAATTGGAGGGCAAGTCTGGTGCCAGCAGCCGCGGTAATTCCAGCTCCAATAGCGTATACTAAAATTGTTGCGGTTAAAAAGCTCGTAGTTGCATTTGTGCGCCGCGCTGTCGGTGCACCGCTTCCGCGGTGATACTGACACGTCTGCGGAGCATATCGTCGGTGAGCCGGCGGTAAAACGCCGGTTCAATATCAAAATCCTATCGCGGTGCTCTTCGTTGAGTGTCGAGATGGGCCGACAATTTTACTTTGAACAAATTAGAGTGCTCAAAGCGGGCTCAAAATGCCGCTTGAATATTTCGTGCATGGAATAATAGAATATGATCTCGGTTCTATTTTGTTGGTTTTCAGAACTCCGAGGTAATGATTAATAGGGATAACTGGGGGCATTCGTATTGCGACGTTAGAGGTGAAATTCTTGGATCGTCGCAAGACGAACATCAGCGAAAGCATTTGCCAAAGGTGTTTTCATCAATCAAGAACGAAAGTTAGAGGTTCGAAGGCGATTAGATACCGCCCTAGTTCTAACCGTAAATATGTCATCTAGCGATCCGCCGACGTTACTACAATGGCTCGGCGGGCAGCTTCCGGGAAACCAAAGATTTTGGACTCCGGGGGGAGTATGGTTGCAAAGCTGAAACTTAAAGGAATTGACGGAAGGGCACCACCAGGAGTGGAGCCTGCGGCTTAATTTGACTCAACACGGGAAATCTCACCAGGCCCGGACACCGGAAGGATTGACAGATTAACAGCTCTTTCTTGATTCGGTGGGTGGTGGTGCATGGCCGTTCTTAGTTGGTGGAGCGATTTGTCTGGTTAATTCCGGTAACGAACGAGACTCTAGCCTGCTAAATAGGCGTCGTCATTTAGGTGTGCGCGATTTCGGTCGCGCAACTCACTGGCGGCGTATTAAAATTCTTCTTAGAGGGACCGGCGTCTTCGAGGCGCACGAGATTGAGCAATAACAGGTCTGTGATGCCCTTAGATGTCCTGGGCCGCACGCGCGCTACACTGAAGGAATCAGCATGTTCTCCCTGGCCTAGAGGCCCGGGCAACCCGTTGAAACTCCTTCGTGCTGGGGATTGGGGTTTGCAATTATCCCCCATAAACGAGGAATTCCTAGTAAGCGCGAGTCATAAGCTCGCGTTGATTACGTCCCTGCCCTTTGTACACACCGCCCGTCGCTACTACCGATTGAATGATTTAGTGAGGTCTTCGGACCGACACGCGGTGGCTTCACGGCCGTCGGCGTTGTTGGGAAGTTGACCAAACTTGATCATTTAGAGGAAGTAAAAGTCGTAACAAGGTTTCCGTAGGGGAACCTGCGGAAGGATCATTAACGTACGTACGCATCGCGCCGCCTGACCGTGGTCAGCGCGCGCACGTTGCATATGTTGTTAAAGACACGCCACAACAAAAAGAGACGAGAGGAACCCTGCACGTCCGCCGCCCACTCCCCTGCGCTTGATCGCTCGGATGGGATGGTACGTTGGGATCCTCAATCTCGACACCGTAAACGCCCTGGTGTATAAACGGGCGCTCACTGAGTATAACTATTAAACGACAAAAAACAAACACTAAGTATAACTATTAACGAAACAAACCATTACCCTGGACGGTGGATCACTTGGCTCGCGGGTCGATGAAGAACGCAGTTAACTGCGCGTCATAGTGTGAACTGCAGGACACATTTGAACATCGACATTTCGAACGCACATTGCGGTCCGTGGAGAAACATCCAGGACCACTCCTGTCTGAGGGCCGGCTGCATAAAAACAAATACCACACTGTCCTAAAACACTTTGAAACGAAAGGAGTTTGGACACTTGGCGGTTCCGTGAAGGCGGTGCGCGCGAGACTCTCCAACGAGGCGATCGCGCGCAACGCTGTAAGCGGTCCGCTTAAAAATGATATCGTGTTATATCTATCGTGTGTCGTTCGAGCGTTGTTGCGCCCGACGCAATCCACTCCCGTCTCTGGGTGTGGCGCCATCGAAACCCTCCACCGTACCGTGCGCGTGGTGGGGTGCGAGCCGCGTGCGAGCTGCGTGTGCGAGCGCGTCGATCGACCGACCCTTCCGTTAACGGTGAATCGGTCGACGGCGCGCGAACGCCGCTCTCCACGCGCCGCGCCGCCGCGCTCTACGACGGTGGCCGGGGGCGTCACGATATCAGAGATCGGGTGTGAGGTGTCGCGCTGGGTGCGCTTCGCTCTCGGCACGCACGCACGATAGTGTGAAACGCGCAACTGTGCACACAAAGCGCAGTGAGTAGGCGGACTCGACGTCCGGACTCGCGCGACGGCGCCGTGCGCGCGCGCTGACCCGCTCGCGTGCGGCGCCGTCGAGCTGACGGATATCGCGTCTGCCTCCATTTTTATCGTTGGCCTCAGATCAGGGAGGATCACCCGCCGAATTTAAGCATATTAGTAAGCGGAGGAAAAGAAACTAACCAGGATTTCCTTAGTAGCGGCGAGCGAACAGGAAACAGCCCAGCACTGAATCGCGCGGTTGTAACGATCGCGGGAGATGTGGTGTTCGGGAGGTTCCGCTATCTCGTCGTCGCCGCTCCTGTCCAAGTTCGTCTTGAACGGGGCCGTTTTCCCGTAGAGGGTGCCAGGCCCGTAGCGACGGAGCGAGGCGGCGAGAGGGACACTCCTCAGAGTCGGGTTGCTTGAG
>JARPMR010000022.1:110000-115000 GCA_029955525.1 Oeneis ivallda | reverse complement strand
TCTCTGTCCCTATCTCGCGTCTGAGCCTCCGTGGCGAACGGACGTGTTTGCGTGCGCTCCGCGTAATTATTATTTTCTATTGCGCTTTTCCGTATTTTCTTTTGAGTTTTCTTGTTGTATATAGTGTATTTTGATAAACTGTGTATATTTAGTGACTTTTAAACAGTGTTTGTGCCCGGATTCGTTCGATTTAGACCGATTTTCGGGCTAAGTGAGGTCGAGCCGCCTGGGCTGCTCCAGGCGTTCCCTCGGGAAAGGACCCATCTTAGTTTCATTCGCGCCGTGCTAAGGACGCTTTTTAATAGCCTGTAAGTCTAGATTAGTAACTGGTTTTTAGATTTAAGGCTTAGGAAAGGACCTAACCACGTGCCGCCGAGCACGTGGTCGCACGTGGTGTTTTTATACTAGAACATTTTTAGGTTAAGTGTGTTAGCGCCAACTAGTGCTAAACGCAACAGTGATAGTGACACTTGGCAGCGACACCTGGCGGAAGTGTGCTGCACGATTCAGTGAAAGTGACATTTAAGTATAGTACTTTTGACAGTTGTCAATTTTTGACAGCTGTCAGTTTTGAGTGCGTGATAGTGACAGTGACACTAGTATCTGCCATTTTGGCAGTTGACATTTTTCAGGTTGACACCTGTCAAATTTATTTTGACAGCTGTCAATACGTCGAGTTGACGTCTTGTCTCCTACATGCGTTTACGCTTGACGTTGACATTTGAGTGACATTGAGTGAAGTGACATTTGGTGTGTTTGACAGTTGACAGTTTTGACAGCTGTCAACTTGTCTGACAACCTGCCAGTGGGGCCTTAAGCCCACTACAGACGCTCCGATCCAACAAGTTGGGGGGACGGTCGGACCCGGTGTCGGACCCGACTTGTCCTACCTTATACCAGTCTACTAAATAGCGTCAACGTATTTGGGACTTAGAAAATTTTGAATCCAATACGCGAACCCACACCTAAACTTTTGGTCTGCTATTACACGAACGCGCCCTCGGACTTTTCAACAAACCATTACACGAACGGACATTAAGACATAGGCGTGTAAGTTATAACCATGGACGGGAAGGAGGCTCCGGCCTCCTCCCCCTTCGGCTCCCGGTCATCGCTGACCCCCCGAACGCCACCTGGCGGCCTCGCCCCGCCTCACGGCCGGGCTGAGCCCCGTCTGGACCGCTCGATGGAGGAATTACGGGGACCTACGCCTCCGCCACCGCCGCCGGCACGACCGCCGCGGCAGCGAACTACACCACCCGTCGCGCCCTCGCCGGCCGTGGCGCCGACCCCTGCCCTGAAGCGCCCCCTTACTTCTCCGGAGGAGCGACGCCCCACGGACGTGGTGCGTATGTGCCGCCCTACGGTGCCCGCTCCGGAGCCGCCAACTGGGGGTCCTGCCCCTGCTGCTGCTGGCAGCTCTGAAGAGCCTGCTTATATGGAACGTCCTGCTTCTTCTGTTGCCGACCCGATGTCCGACGGTGAAACAAGTGACGATGAGGCCGACGCACTAGCGCGCAGTTCAAAGGAGCAGCTCCTGGAGCGCGCCCATCGTAGCCTGGAAGAAATCATGTCGCACGTGACCGGACACGCGTCACGCCTGAACAAAGATAGTATGAACGCCATTGGTGGAAGCGTGCGTGAAGCACTTGCGGTGGTCGCGACCCTGAGCCTGCGGCTTAGTGAAAATGACCTTAAACTGGCACAGGCAAACTTAAGAATTAAATGCTTGGAGCACGAAGCCCTCATGACGCGTACTGAGGCGAGGAGGAGTACGGCGGGGTCTTCAGCACCGTCGGCCACGTCTGTACCATCTTACTCTTCGGTTCTTCGCCTGCCCAGGAAATCGGAGCCGGTACACATCCCGGCATCTAGTGGCCCTGTACTGGCATTCTACCCGGCTTCGGACCACCAGGACAAACTGAAAACTGCTGAGGACACCAAGGCTGAGTTAAAGCGCGCCATAAAGCCGCAGGCCATTGATGTGCAGGTGGACCGCGTGCGCAAAGTGGGCAACGCAGGAGTGGTAGTGCAAACTAGGACGCCGTCGGGAGCAGAGAGGCTGCGTAGTGCCGCTCCACCGTCGCTTCGGGTAGCGGAGCCACAGAAGAGGCTACCGCGGCTCTGCCTGCGTAATTTGGATGGCAACCCCTCGGAGGATGAGATTCTTGGAGCCATTATGGAACAGAACTTGAGTGGAACTAACTGGACAATAGGGAAAATCAAGGAGGAGGCAAAGGTGTTCAAGCGAAGGGGTCGCCACGCAGACACAGTAACTGCTATTATTGAATGTTCGCCCGCTTTGCGTGACGTTTTGGTAACCAAGGAGCGCCTCTATATAGGCTGGCAGGCTGTGGAAGTTACCGACTATATATCAGTCACGTGTTGTCACAAATGCCAGCAATACGGTCACCCGGAACGGTACTGCAGGGCAGCGGAGGTTACCTGCGGAAGATGCGGGGTGAACGGCCACAGGAAGACAGATTGCAAAGCAGAAAAGGAGAGGTGCGCAACTTGCCACAAATTTGGCCGCGCTGATGCTGGATCCCACGTGACCGCTGCAAGAACTTGCCCAGCGCGCCGCTACGCCGAAGAACGTTCAGTCGCCACCACCAATTACAATGGCCACTAATCAACCACTCCGAATCGGACAGCTGAACCTGGGTGGCTCTATCGTGGCCACTCAGGAATTGCCGGCGTTGGCCCAGGAGCTGCGCCTGGATATCGTTCTTGTCCAAGAACAGTACTCCCAGGCGCAGCCCGGACTACCCCTCGTCCAGTTCGGGGAGTCACCCAAGGCGGGTATCTACGTGGCATCAAGGAGCGTCGGTGTGGTAGCCCTCCAGCACCTCTGCACAGAACATTGCTTGGTGGCTACTGTGAGGCATGGAACGGAAGAGTACGTGGTGGTCTCAGCGTATTTTCAGTACTGCCAGCCTATCGATCCCCACCTGCACCAGCTGGAGAGGGTTTTAGACACAGTGAGGAGTGGACGCAGAGTTTTAATTGGAGCAGATGTGAACGCACACTCACCAATGTGGCATAGTGCGCCAAGACACTATACTGGCAGAGGCCACGAGGCAGAGCATCGGCGCAAGAGCATGGAGGAGTTCATTGCATCATCGGGACTCACCATTCACAACCAGGCGGACCAACCATTCACCTTCAGTGGCCCCAATGGTGAGTCCAACATAGATGTTACTCTGAGCACGGCCAGCATGAAAGTGGGAAGATGGGAGGTACACAGCTCTGCGTCCAGCAGCGACCACCGCCTAATCAGTTATGAAATTCTGTCGGCCTGTTCGCGACGACCTGCAGAGTGCGCTGAGCCGGCGGTATGTGAGCCGCCGAGGTTCCGAGTACATGGGGTGGACTGGGATCGCTTTCGTGCGACGATTGGGGCTCGTATGGGGTACCTGGAGTCCAGCAAATCTGCGTCGGTCCTGGCTCGCAAGTTCACAGAGGTAGTGGTGCGTACAGCGCATGAGTGTCTAGGGGTGAAGGAAAATCGTGGGACTTCTGGGTACGAGTGGTGGTCTCCCAAGTTGGAGAGACAACGTAAGCTCGTAGCCAGATTGCGCAGTAAGTGGCAGAAAGCGCGGAAGAGCGGCGCTTGCATACATGAGGAAACGGCGAGAGAGGTGTTTCATGCAGAGCGGCGCAAGTACCGGCGGCTGATGGTGGAGGAGCAGAACAACTTTCATCTCCGTGCTGCCGAGTCCGGCAATGCTGACCCCTTTGGTCAGGCGTACAGGGCCGCTAGCGGCAGATTCCGTCCGCCTCCAAACGTGATCAACGGGGTCAAGTATGCCGAGGGCTTTCCGGAGGGAGTGAGTGAGGCCGCGGACAACCTGATGCGTGCTCTCTGCCCCGATGACGATCCGTCCCGGGACACAGAGTATCATCGGCAAGTCCGTATAGCGGCTGCTCTCATTCCGTCCAGTTCTTCTGTTCCCCCACCGTCCGTTGACGCTCTGTGGGTGATCGTCAAGTCGCTGCCAAATACCGCGCCCGGCATCGACGGGATCACGGCACGTATGCTTCGGCAAGTCTGGGGGGCGGCATCCGTGGAGTTCCATCGGGTGTTCGCCTCGTGTGTGGAAGAGGGGATTTTCCCCGACGTGTGGAAGGATGGGAGGCTCATCGTTCTCCCAAAGGGGAACGATAAGCCGCTCACAGACCCGAGGGCTTACCGTCCAATAACGCTCCTCCCTGTCCTTGGGAAGGTTTTAGAACGCGTAATGTTGGTATGCGCGCCCCAGATCACCAGTGGGATCTCGGACTTCCAGCATGGATTTTCTCCGGGTAAGTCGACTGTTACGGCGTTGCAAGCGGTTCTCGGCACTGCCAAAACTTCTGAATCGAAATATGTCCAAGCTGTCTTTTTAGACATATCGGGTGCCTTCGACAACGCCTGGTGGCCCATGATTCTCTTAAAGTGTAAGAGAGGAGGCTGTCCTCCGAACATTTACCGCATGTTGGCGAGCTATTTTGTTAACCGGCGCGTTGGCCTGTTCATCGGAGACCAGGTGCGGTGGAAGACATCCACTATGGGGTGCCCTCAGGGATCAGTGCTGGGACCTACCTTGTGGAACGTCCTCCTCGACGATTTGCTTCGGTTGCCGCTACCGGGGGGTGTTAGGGTTGTTGCGTATGCGGACGACGTTACGATTTTGATAGAGGCCGACACTCGTAGAGCGATTGAGACTGCCGCGGCCGACACCATCCGGCTCATTGAGGACTGGGGTAGCCGCAACCGGCTCGCCTTCGCCCCCAGCAAGTCGCAAACCATGACGCTGAAGGGCAAGCTCGGTAAGCGGCCCCCCGTAATCAAGCTCGGCGGTAGCTCCATCAAACACGTGACGGAGGCTGTCGTACTTGGCGTGACGATCGATGCAAATCTGTCCTTTGCGCAGCATGCGGTGTCGATCGGGGAACGCGCGGCGAAATGCTTCGGGAAGATGTCGCGTGTGTCGACGTCGTCCTGGGGCATTCGATAC
>JARPMR010000022.1:100000-105000 GCA_029955525.1 Oeneis ivallda | reverse complement strand
ATTTTGGGTTATGTTGGGTTATGTTAGGTTATGTTTGGCTACGTTGGGCTATTTTGGGTTTTGTTGGGTTATGTTGGGTTATTGTGGGGTATTGTGGGTTACGTCGGGTTTTGTTGGGTTATGTTGGTTTATTTTGGGTAATATTGGGTAACTTTGGGTTATGTTGGGTTATTTTGGGTTTTGTTGGGTTATGTTAGGTTATGTTGGGTTATGTTGGGCTATTTTGGGTTATGTCAGGTTTTGTTGGGATATGTTGGGTTATTTTGGGTTATGTTGGGTTATGTTAGGTTATGTTGGGTTATGTTGGGCTATTTTGGGTTATGTCAGGTTTTGTTGGGTGATGTTGGGTAATTTTGGATTTTGTTGGGTTATGTTAGGTTATGTTGTATTAGGTTGGGCTATTTTGGGTTATGTCAGGTTGTGTTGGGATATGTTGGGTTATTTTATGTTGTGTTGGGTTATTGTGGGGTATTTTGGGTTACTTCGGGTTTTGTTGGTTTATTTTGGGTAACTTTGGGTTATGTTTGGTTATTTTGGGTTATGTTGGGTTATGTTAGGTTATGTTGGGTTATGTTGGGCTATTTTGGGTTATGTCAGGTTTTGTTGGGTTATGTTAGGTTATGCTGGGCTATTTTGGGTTATCTCAGGTTGTGTTGGGATATGTTGGGTTATTTTATGTTGTGTTGGGTTATTGTGGGGTATTTTGGGTTACTTCGGGTTTTGTTGGTTTATTTTGGGTAACTTTGGGTTATGTTGGGTAATGTTTGCTTTATGTTCGGTTACGTTAGGTTATGTTGGGTTATGTTGGGCTATTTTGGGTTATGACAGGTTTTGATGGGTTATGTTGGTTTATGTTGGGTTATTTTAGGTTATTTTGGATAATTTTGGGTAACTTTAGGTTATTTTGGGTTATGTTTGGCTATTTTGGGTTCTGTTAGGTCATGTTAGGATATGTTAGGTTATTTTGGGTTATGTTGGGTAATGTTTCCTTTATGTACGGTTATGTTGGGTTATGTTGGATTATGTTGGGTTGTGTTGGGTTATTTTGGGTAATTCTGGGTTATGTTGGGTTTGTTGGGTTATGTTAGGTTATGTTGGACTATGTTGGGCTATTTTGGATTATTTTGGGTTATGTCAGGTTTGTTGGGTTATGTTAGCTTATAGTTGTTCATTTTGGGCTATGTTGGGTTTTGTTGGGTAACGTTAGGATATGTTGGGTTATTTTGGGTTATGTTGGGTTTTGTTGGGTGGGTTATGTTAGGTGATGTTGGGTTATGTTGTGTTGTGTTATGTTATGTTATTTTCTCGTTTATGTCAGGTTTTGTTGGGTGATGTTGGGTTCTGTTGGGTCATGTTAGGATATGTTAGTTTTTTTCGGTTATGTTGGGTTATGTTGGGTTATGTTAGGTTATGTTAGCTTGTGTTGGTTCATGTTGGGCTATGCCCCCCCCCCATACTCAATACATAGTAAAATTTTTAAACATAATTAAATACAATCTTTGTTCTAATATCCATTTTGACGTTGACGCTATTCTGTTGAACGGTATAATATGTGGGAACGTGTCGACGTTGAGCGCGACGTGATGCAAGACGTGCAAGTCGAAAGCGCGGAAGGCGGCGAGTAGAGACTTGCTGCTCCCGGATCGTAACGCGATGCGCGCATGCAGCGCATGCAGTGTATGCGTGCGCGTGTCTGTGATTGTCTCCGGTTGCCGCGCCTCTCCCGCCCCGATGGTTTTTTAACTGCAACGTCTGTGACTGCGTCCGCAGCGTCGCGTCGTTCTTACGCGATTGAAGTTTAATAACATAACATAACATATAACATAATTATAGAACGTTGTCGGCCGACGGAATCGCGTCCGATGAGTCTTTGGCGGCGCCGAGACCTCTACTTTTCGCGTTCTGCGCGTTGGAGGGGTGTTTCGAGTCGCTCGATTTCTCATCTAAATGCGTAGTTCCGTAGTTTTGTACAATCTATGTATTGTGCAATAGCAGCGGTCGTTAAAAGTGTTCAAAGCGTGCAAAATAAGCGCACATGATAATTAAACCTGGGGACGTTTTACGTGATCCACTTACAAGTGCCAATCTCTACGAGGTGAGCGCTTGAATGTGTTTTTTTACGTATAACGCGTGGGTTATCGGTATACAGTCTCTCTAACACCGGGCGACGGTCATAATATTGTGCACGCGTCTGTTGCTTCAACAGACGTGGACACTAATTGTAGCACCTTGGCGTGCTTGTGTTCGCTGTCTCGTTAACGAACTTTCGAACTTGGGACCGAGTCTACCCTACACTGGGAGACGAGGGTCCTCTTTTGGCGGCGGAGTTCTCTCCACCGATCCATTTTTGTGTTGTCGGGCACCACGTCGCTCCAGTTGACCTGGAGCGCACGCGAGTCGCTACGATCTCCGTCGTGTGTTGTGCGCGCTGCGCTCGTGTGTATTGCGCACGCGTGGCGCCGGCGCGCGCGCGCGCGCGCGCGCACGCGCGGATGGGCTATGTACCGTTGAAACGGATAGCTCCCTGGTTGATCCTGCCAGTAGTTATATGCTTGTCTCAAAGATTAAGCCATGCATGTCTCAGTGCAAGCCGTATTAAGGCGATACCGCGAATGGCTCAATATATCAGTTTTGGTTCCTTAGATCTTACTCAGTTACTTGGATAACTGTGGTAATTCTAGAGCTAATACATGCAATCAGAACTCTGACCAGTGATGGGACGAGTGCTTTTATTAGATCAAAACCAATCGACGGAGGGCCTCGCGTCCGAAGTCGTTACTTTTGATGAATCTGGATAACTTTTGCCGATCGCATGGTCCAGTACCGGCGACGCATCTTTCAAATGTCTGCCTTATCAACTTTCGATGGTAGTTTCTGCGACTACCATGGTTGTCACGGGTAACGGGGAATCAGGGTTCGATTCCGGAGAGGGAGCCTGAGAAACGGCTACCACATCCAAGGAAGGCAGCAGGCGCGCAAATTACCCACTCCCGGCACGGGGAGGTAGTGACGAAAAATAACGATACGGGACTCTTACGAGGCCTCGTAATCGGAATGAGTACACTTTAAATATTTTAACGAGGAACAATTGGAGGGCAAGTCTGGTGCCAGCAGCCGCGGTAATTCCAGCTCCAATAGCGTATACTAAAATTGTTGCGGTTAAAAAGCTCGTAGTTGCATTTGTGCGCCGCGCTGTCGGTGCACCGCTTCCGCGGTGATACTGACACGTCTGCGGAGCATATCGTCGGTGAGCCGGCGGTAAAACGCCGGTTCAATATCAAAATCCTATCGCGGTGCTCTTCGTTGAGTGTCGAGATGGGCCGACAATTTTACTTTGAACAAATTAGAGTGCTCAAAGCGGGCTCAAAATGCCGCTTGAATATTTCGTGCATGGAATAATAGAATATGATCTCGGTTCTATTTTGTTGGTTTTCAGAACTCCGAGGTAATGATTAATAGGGATAACTGGGGGCATTCGTATTGCGACGTTAGAGGTGAAATTCTTGGATCGTCGCAAGACGAACATCAGCGAAAGCATTTGCCAAAGGTGTTTTCATCAATCAAGAACGAAAGTTAGAGGTTCGAAGGCGATTAGATACCGCCCTAGTTCTAACCGTAAATATGTCATCTAGCGATCCGCCGACGTTACTACAATGGCTCGGCGGGCAGCTTCCGGGAAACCAAAGATTTTGGACTCCGGGGGGAGTATGGTTGCAAAGCTGAAACTTAAAGGAATTGACGGAAGGGCACCACCAGGAGTGGAGCCTGCGGCTTAATTTGACTCAACACGGGAAATCTCACCAGGCCCGGACACCGGAAGGATTGACAGATTAACAGCTCTTTCTTGATTCGGTGGGTGGTGGTGCATGGCCGTTCTTAGTTGGTGGAGCGATTTGTCTGGTTAATTCCGGTAACGAACGAGACTCTAGCCTGCTAAATAGGCGTCGTCATTTAGGTGTGCGCGATTTCGGTCGCGCAACTCACTGGCGGCGTATTAAAATTCTTCTTAGAGGGACCGGCGTCTTCGAGGCGCACGAGATTGAGCAATAACAGGTCTGTGATGCCCTTAGATGTCCTGGGCCGCACGCGCGCTACACTGAAGGAATCAGCATGTTCTCCCTGGCCTAGAGGCCCGGGCAACCCGTTGAAACTCCTTCGTGCTGGGGATTGGGGTTTGCAATTATCCCCCATAAACGAGGAATTCCTAGTAAGCGCGAGTCATAAGCTCGCGTTGATTACGTCCCTGCCCTTTGTACACACCGCCCGTCGCTACTACCGATTGAATGATTTAGTGAGGTCTTCGGACCGACACGCGGTGGCTTCACGGCCGTCGGCGTTGTTGGGAAGTTGACCAAACTTGATCATTTAGAGGAAGTAAAAGTCGTAACAAGGTTTCCGTAGGGGAACCTGCGGAAGGATCATTAACGTACGTACGCATCGCGCCGCCTGACCGTGGTCAGCGCGCGCACGTTGCATATGTTGTTAAAGACACGCCACAACAAAAAGAGACGAGAGGAACCCTGCACGTCCGCCGCCCACTCCCCTGCGCTTGATCGCTCGGATGGGATGGTACGTTGGGATCCTCAATCTCGACACCGTAAACGCCCTGGTGTATAAACGGGCGCTCACTGAGTATAACTATTAAACGACAAAAAACAAACACTAAGTATAACTATTAACGAAACAAACCATTACCCTGGACGGTGGATCACTTGGCTCGCGGGTCGATGAAGAACGCAGTTAACTGCGCGTCATAGTGTGAACTGCAGGACACATTTGAACATCGACATTTCGAACGCACATTGCGGTCCGTGGAGAAACATCCAGGACCACTCCTGTCTGAGGGCCGGCTGCATAAAAACAAATACCACACTGTCCTAAAACACTTTGAAACGAAAGGAGTTTGGACACTTGGCGGTTCCGTGAAGGCGGTGCGCGCGAGACTCTCCAACGAGGCGATCGCGCGCAACGCTGTAAGCGGTCCGCTTAAAAATGATATC
>JARPMR010000022.1:87500-92500 GCA_029955525.1 Oeneis ivallda | reverse complement strand
TTTTGGGTTATGTCAGGTTTTGTTGGGATATGTTGGGTTATTTTGGGTTATGTTGGGTTATGTTAGGTTATGTTGGGTTATGTTGGGCTATTTTGGGTTATGTCAGGTTTTGTTGGGTGATGTTGGGTAATTTTGGATTTTGTTGGGTTATGTTAGGTTATGTTGTATTAGGTTGGGCTATTTTGGGTTATGTCAGGTTGTGTTGGGATATGTTGGGTTATTTTATGTTGTGTTGGGTTATTGTGGGGTATTTTGGGTTACTTCGGGTTTTGTTGGTTTATTTTGGGTAACTTTGGGTTATGTTTGGTTATTTTGGGTTATGTTGGGTTATGTTAGGTTATGTTGGGTTATGTTGGGCTATTTTGGGTTATGTCAGGTTTTGTTGGGTTATGTTAGGTTATGCTGGGCTATTTTGGGTTATCTCAGGTTGTGTTGGGATATGTTGGGTTATTTTATGTTGTGTTGGGTTATTGTGGGGTATTTTGGGTTACTTCGGGTTTTGTTGGTTTATTTTGGGTAACTTTGGGTTATGTTGGGTAATGTTTGCTTTATGTTCGGTTACGTTAGGTTATGTTGGGTTATGTTGGGCTATTTTGGGTTATGACAGGTTTTGATGGGTTATGTTGGTTTATGTTGGGTTATTTTAGGTTATTTTGGATAATTTTGGGTAACTTTAGGTTATTTTGGGTTATGTTTGGCTATTTTGGGTTCTGTTAGGTCATGTTAGGATATGTTAGGTTATTTTGGGTTATGTTGGGTAATGTTTCCTTTATGTACGGTTATGTTGGGTTATGTTGGATTATGTTGGGTTGTGTTGGGTTATTTTGGGTAATTCTGGGTTATGTTGGGTTTGTTGGGTTATGTTAGGTTATGTTGGACTATGTTGGGCTATTTTGGATTATTTTGGGTTATGTCAGGTTTGTTGGGTTATGTTAGCTTATAGTTGTTCATTTTGGGCTATGTTGGGTTTTGTTGGGTAACGTTAGGATATGTTGGGTTATTTTGGGTTATGTTGGGTTTTGTTGGGTGGGTTATGTTAGGTGATGTTGGGTTATGTTGTGTTGTGTTATGTTATGTTATTTTCTCGTTTATGTCAGGTTTTGTTGGGTGATGTTGGGTTCTGTTGGGTCATGTTAGGATATGTTAGTTTTTTTCGGTTATGTTGGGTTATGTTGGGTTATGTTAGGTTATGTTAGCTTGTGTTGGTTCATGTTGGGCTATGCCCCCCCCCCATACTCAATACATAGTAAAATTTTTAAACATAATTAAATACAATCTTTGTTCTAATATCCATTTTGACGTTGACGCTATTCTGTTGAACGGTATAATATGTGGGAACGTGTCGACGTTGAGCGCGACGTGATGCAAGACGTGCAAGTCGAAAGCGCGGAAGGCGGCGAGTAGAGACTTGCTGCTCCCGGATCGTAACGCGATGCGCGCATGCAGCGCATGCAGTGTATGCGTGCGCGTGTCTGTGATTGTCTCCGGTTGCCGCGCCTCTCCCGCCCCGATGGTTTTTTAACTGCAACGTCTGTGACTGCGTCCGCAGCGTCGCGTCGTTCTTACGCGATTGAAGTTTAATAACATAACATAACATATAACATAATTATAGAACGTTGTCGGCCGACGGAATCGCGTCCGATGAGTCTTTGGCGGCGCCGAGACCTCTACTTTTCGCGTTCTGCGCGTTGGAGGGGTGTTTCGAGTCGCTCGATTTCTCATCTAAATGCGTAGTTCCGTAGTTTTGTACAATCTATGTATTGTGCAATAGCAGCGGTCGTTAAAAGTGTTCAAAGCGTGCAAAATAAGCGCACATGATAATTAAACCTGGGGACGTTTTACGTGATCCACTTACAAGTGCCAATCTCTACGAGGTGAGCGCTTGAATGTGTTTTTTTACGTATAACGCGTGGGTTATCGGTATACAGTCTCTCTAACACCGGGCGACGGTCATAATATTGTGCACGCGTCTGTTGCTTCAACAGACGTGGACACTAATTGTAGCACCTTGGCGTGCTTGTGTTCGCTGTCTCGTTAACGAACTTTCGAACTTGGGACCGAGTCTACCCTACACTGGGAGACGAGGGTCCTCTTTTGGCGGCGGAGTTCTCTCCACCGATCCATTTTTGTGTTGTCGGGCACCACGTCGCTCCAGTTGACCTGGAGCGCACGCGAGTCGCTACGATCTCCGTCGTGTGTTGTGCGCGCTGCGCTCGTGTGTATTGCGCACGCGTGGCGCCGGCGCGCGCGCGCGCGCGCGCGCACGCGCGGATGGGCTATGTACCGTTGAAACGGATAGCTCCCTGGTTGATCCTGCCAGTAGTTATATGCTTGTCTCAAAGATTAAGCCATGCATGTCTCAGTGCAAGCCGTATTAAGGCGATACCGCGAATGGCTCAATATATCAGTTTTGGTTCCTTAGATCTTACTCAGTTACTTGGATAACTGTGGTAATTCTAGAGCTAATACATGCAATCAGAACTCTGACCAGTGATGGGACGAGTGCTTTTATTAGATCAAAACCAATCGACGGAGGGCCTCGCGTCCGAAGTCGTTACTTTTGATGAATCTGGATAACTTTTGCCGATCGCATGGTCCAGTACCGGCGACGCATCTTTCAAATGTCTGCCTTATCAACTTTCGATGGTAGTTTCTGCGACTACCATGGTTGTCACGGGTAACGGGGAATCAGGGTTCGATTCCGGAGAGGGAGCCTGAGAAACGGCTACCACATCCAAGGAAGGCAGCAGGCGCGCAAATTACCCACTCCCGGCACGGGGAGGTAGTGACGAAAAATAACGATACGGGACTCTTACGAGGCCTCGTAATCGGAATGAGTACACTTTAAATATTTTAACGAGGAACAATTGGAGGGCAAGTCTGGTGCCAGCAGCCGCGGTAATTCCAGCTCCAATAGCGTATACTAAAATTGTTGCGGTTAAAAAGCTCGTAGTTGCATTTGTGCGCCGCGCTGTCGGTGCACCGCTTCCGCGGTGATACTGACACGTCTGCGGAGCATATCGTCGGTGAGCCGGCGGTAAAACGCCGGTTCAATATCAAAATCCTATCGCGGTGCTCTTCGTTGAGTGTCGAGATGGGCCGACAATTTTACTTTGAACAAATTAGAGTGCTCAAAGCGGGCTCAAAATGCCGCTTGAATATTTCGTGCATGGAATAATAGAATATGATCTCGGTTCTATTTTGTTGGTTTTCAGAACTCCGAGGTAATGATTAATAGGGATAACTGGGGGCATTCGTATTGCGACGTTAGAGGTGAAATTCTTGGATCGTCGCAAGACGAACATCAGCGAAAGCATTTGCCAAAGGTGTTTTCATCAATCAAGAACGAAAGTTAGAGGTTCGAAGGCGATTAGATACCGCCCTAGTTCTAACCGTAAATATGTCATCTAGCGATCCGCCGACGTTACTACAATGGCTCGGCGGGCAGCTTCCGGGAAACCAAAGATTTTGGACTCCGGGGGGAGTATGGTTGCAAAGCTGAAACTTAAAGGAATTGACGGAAGGGCACCACCAGGAGTGGAGCCTGCGGCTTAATTTGACTCAACACGGGAAATCTCACCAGGCCCGGACACCGGAAGGATTGACAGATTAACAGCTCTTTCTTGATTCGGTGGGTGGTGGTGCATGGCCGTTCTTAGTTGGTGGAGCGATTTGTCTGGTTAATTCCGGTAACGAACGAGACTCTAGCCTGCTAAATAGGCGTCGTCATTTAGGTGTGCGCGATTTCGGTCGCGCAACTCACTGGCGGCGTATTAAAATTCTTCTTAGAGGGACCGGCGTCTTCGAGGCGCACGAGATTGAGCAATAACAGGTCTGTGATGCCCTTAGATGTCCTGGGCCGCACGCGCGCTACACTGAAGGAATCAGCATGTTCTCCCTGGCCTAGAGGCCCGGGCAACCCGTTGAAACTCCTTCGTGCTGGGGATTGGGGTTTGCAATTATCCCCCATAAACGAGGAATTCCTAGTAAGCGCGAGTCATAAGCTCGCGTTGATTACGTCCCTGCCCTTTGTACACACCGCCCGTCGCTACTACCGATTGAATGATTTAGTGAGGTCTTCGGACCGACACGCGGTGGCTTCACGGCCGTCGGCGTTGTTGGGAAGTTGACCAAACTTGATCATTTAGAGGAAGTAAAAGTCGTAACAAGGTTTCCGTAGGGGAACCTGCGGAAGGATCATTAACGTACGTACGCATCGCGCCGCCTGACCGTGGTCAGCGCGCGCACGTTGCATATGTTGTTAAAGACACGCCACAACAAAAAGAGACGAGAGGAACCCTGCACGTCCGCCGCCCACTCCCCTGCGCTTGATCGCTCGGATGGGATGGTACGTTGGGATCCTCAATCTCGACACCGTAAACGCCCTGGTGTATAAACGGGCGCTCACTGAGTATAACTATTAAACGACAAAAAACAAACACTAAGTATAACTATTAACGAAACAAACCATTACCCTGGACGGTGGATCACTTGGCTCGCGGGTCGATGAAGAACGCAGTTAACTGCGCGTCATAGTGTGAACTGCAGGACACATTTGAACATCGACATTTCGAACGCACATTGCGGTCCGTGGAGAAACATCCAGGACCACTCCTGTCTGAGGGCCGGCTGCATAAAAACAAATACCACACTGTCCTAAAACACTTTGAAACGAAAGGAGTTTGGACACTTGGCGGTTCCGTGAAGGCGGTGCGCGCGAGACTCTCCAACGAGGCGATCGCGCGCAACGCTGTAAGCGGTCCGCTTAAAAATGATATCGTGTTATATCTATCGTGTGTCGTTCGAGCGTTGTTGCGCCCGACGCAATCCACTCCCGTCTCTGGGTGTGGCGCCATCGAAACCCTCCACCGTACCGTGCGCGTGGTGGGGTGCGAGCCGCGTGCGAGCTGCGTGTGCGAGCGCGTCGATCGACCGACCCTTCCGTTAACGGTGAATCGGTCGACGGCGCGCGAACGCCGCTCTCCACGCGCCGCGCCGCC
>JARPMR010000022.1:80000-85000 GCA_029955525.1 Oeneis ivallda | reverse complement strand
GGTAAGGGAAGTCGGCAAATTGGATCCGTAACTTCGGAATAAGGATTGGCTCTGAGGACCGGGGCGTGTCGGGTTTGGACGGGAAGCGGATGCGGCCGGTGCCGGGCCTGGTCGATGCTCGAGCGTCTCTCGGGGCGCGAGGGCGGAATCCGGACCCGCGTTCCGGCCTTCCGCGGATCTTCCTAGCCGTAAGGCCGCGTCGGTTTCGCCTCGTGCGCGATCGGCGCGGTTCTGTACGACCGCCGTTCAACGGTCAGCTCAGAACTGGCACGGACAAGGGGAATCCGACTGTCTAATTAAAACAAAGCATTGCGATGGCCCTCGCGGGTGTTGACGCAATGTGATTTCTGCCCAGTGCTCTGAATGTCAACGTGAAGAGATTCAAGCAAGCGCGGGTAAACGGCGGGAGTAACTATGACTCTCTTAAGGTAGCCAAATGCCTCGTCATCTAATTAGTGACGCGCATGAATGGATTAACGAGATTCCCGCTGTCCCTATCTACTATCTAGCGAAACCACAGCCAAGGGAACGGGCTTGGGAGAATCAGCGGGGAAAGAAGACCCTGTTGAGCTTGACTCTAGTCTGGCATTGTAAGGAGACATGAGAGGTGTAGCATAAGTGGGAGATCGTTCGCGGTCGTCGCTGAAAAACCACTACTTTCATTGTTTCATTACTTACTCGGTTGGGCGGAAGCGGTGCGCGGTCGATTATATCGGCGGGCGTACGGTGTTTCGTTCCAAGCGTGCAGAGTGGCGGCGTGGCGGCAACGCTCGTCGCCTCCAAACTCCCGCGTGATCCGGTTCGAGGACACTGCCAGGCGGGGAGTTTGACTGGGGCGGTACATCTGTCAAAGAATAACGCAGGTGTCCTAAGGCCAGCTCAGCGAGGACAGAAACCTCGCGTGGAGCAAAAGGGCAAAAGCTGGCTTGATCCAGATGTTCAGTACGCATAGGGACTGCGAAAGTTATGTGTTATTGTGGGGTATTGTGGGTTACGTCGGGTTTTGTTGGGTTATGTTGGTTTATTTTGGGTAATATTGGGTAACTTTGGGTTATGTTGGGTTATTTTGGGTTTTGTTGGGTTATGTTAGGTTATGTTGGGTTATGTTGGGCTATTTTGGGTTATGTCAGGTTTTGTTGGGATATGTTGGGTTATTTTGGGTTATGTTGGGTTATGTTAGGTTATGTTGGGTTATGTTGGGCTATTTTGGGTTATGTCAGGTTTTGTTGGGTGATGTTGGGTAATTTTGGATTTTGTTGGGTTATGTTAGGTTATGTTGTATTAGGTTGGGCTATTTTGGGTTATGTCAGGTTGTGTTGGGATATGTTGGGTTATTTTATGTTGTGTTGGGTTATTGTGGGGTATTTTGGGTTACTTCGGGTTTTGTTGGTTTATTTTGGGTAACTTTGGGTTATGTTTGGTTATTTTGGGTTATGTTGGGTTATGTTAGGTTATGTTGGGTTATGTTGGGCTATTTTGGGTTATGTCAGGTTTTGTTGGGTTATGTTAGGTTATGCTGGGCTATTTTGGGTTATCTCAGGTTGTGTTGGGATATGTTGGGTTATTTTATGTTGTGTTGGGTTATTGTGGGGTATTTTGGGTTACTTCGGGTTTTGTTGGTTTATTTTGGGTAACTTTGGGTTATGTTGGGTAATGTTTGCTTTATGTTCGGTTACGTTAGGTTATGTTGGGTTATGTTGGGCTATTTTGGGTTATGACAGGTTTTGATGGGTTATGTTGGTTTATGTTGGGTTATTTTAGGTTATTTTGGATAATTTTGGGTAACTTTAGGTTATTTTGGGTTATGTTTGGCTATTTTGGGTTCTGTTAGGTCATGTTAGGATATGTTAGGTTATTTTGGGTTATGTTGGGTAATGTTTCCTTTATGTACGGTTATGTTGGGTTATGTTGGATTATGTTGGGTTGTGTTGGGTTATTTTGGGTAATTCTGGGTTATGTTGGGTTTGTTGGGTTATGTTAGGTTATGTTGGACTATGTTGGGCTATTTTGGATTATTTTGGGTTATGTCAGGTTTGTTGGGTTATGTTAGCTTATAGTTGTTCATTTTGGGCTATGTTGGGTTTTGTTGGGTAACGTTAGGATATGTTGGGTTATTTTGGGTTATGTTGGGTTTTGTTGGGTGGGTTATGTTAGGTGATGTTGGGTTATGTTGTGTTGTGTTATGTTATGTTATTTTCTCGTTTATGTCAGGTTTTGTTGGGTGATGTTGGGTTCTGTTGGGTCATGTTAGGATATGTTAGTTTTTTTCGGTTATGTTGGGTTATGTTGGATTATGTTAGGTTATGTTAGCTTGTGTTGGTTCATGTTGGGCTATGCCCCCCCCCCCATACTCAATACATAGTAAAATTTTTAAACATAATTAAATACAATCTTTGTTCTAATATCCATTTTGACGTTGACGCTATTCTGTTGAACGGTATAATATGTGGGAACGTGTCGACGTTGAGCGCGACGTGATGCAAGACGTGCAAGTCGAAAGCGCGGAAGGCGGCGAGTAGAGACTTGCTGCTCCCGGATCGTAACGCGATGCGCGCATGCAGCGCATGCAGTGTATGCGTGCGCGTGTCTGTGATTGTCTCCGGTTGCCGCGCCTCTCCCGCCCCGATGGTTTTTTAACTGCAACGTCTGTGACTGCGTCCGCAGCGTCGCGTCGTTCTTACGCGATTGAAGTTTAATAACATAACATAACATATAACATAATTATAGAACGTTGTCGGCCGACGGAATCGCGTCCGATGAGTCTTTGGCGGCGCCGAGACCTCTACTTTTCGCGTTCTGCGCGTTGGAGGGGTGTTTCGAGTCGCTCGATTTCTCATCTAAATGCGTAGTTCCGTAGTTTTGTACAATCTATGTATTGTGCAATAGCAGCGGTCGTTAAAAGTGTTCAAAGCGTGCAAAATAAGCGCACATGATAATTAAACCTGGGGACGTTTTACGTGATCCACTTACAAGTGCCAATCTCTACGAGGTGAGCGCTTGAATGTGTTTTTTTACGTATAACGCGTGGGTTATCGGTATACAGTCTCTCTAACACCGGGCGACGGTCATAATATTGTGCACGCGTCTGTTGCTTCAACAGACGTGGACACTAATTGTAGCACCTTGGCGTGCTTGTGTTCGCTGTCTCGTTAACGAACTTTCGAACTTGGGACCGAGTCTACCCTACACTGGGAGACGAGGGTCCTCTTTTGGCGGCGGAGTTCTCTCCACCGATCCATTTTTGTGTTGTCGGGCACCACGTCGCTCCAGTTGACCTGGAGCGCACGCGAGTCGCTACGATCTCCGTCGTGTGTTGTGCGCGCTGCGCTCGTGTGTATTGCGCACGCGTGGCGCCGGCGCGCGCGCGCGCGCGCGCGCACGCGCGGATGGGCTATGTACCGTTGAAACGGATAGCTCCCTGGTTGATCCTGCCAGTAGTTATATGCTTGTCTCAAAGATTAAGCCATGCATGTCTCAGTGCAAGCCGTATTAAGGCGATACCGCGAATGGCTCAATATATCAGTTTTGGTTCCTTAGATCTTACTCAGTTACTTGGATAACTGTGGTAATTCTAGAGCTAATACATGCAATCAGAACTCTGACCAGTGATGGGACGAGTGCTTTTATTAGATCAAAACCAATCGACGGAGGGCCTCGCGTCCGAAGTCGTTACTTTTGATGAATCTGGATAACTTTTGCCGATCGCATGGTCCAGTACCGGCGACGCATCTTTCAAATGTCTGCCTTATCAACTTTCGATGGTAGTTTCTGCGACTACCATGGTTGTCACGGGTAACGGGGAATCAGGGTTCGATTCCGGAGAGGGAGCCTGAGAAACGGCTACCACATCCAAGGAAGGCAGCAGGCGCGCAAATTACCCACTCCCGGCACGGGGAGGTAGTGACGAAAAATAACGATACGGGACTCTTACGAGGCCTCGTAATCGGAATGAGTACACTTTAAATATTTTAACGAGGAACAATTGGAGGGCAAGTCTGGTGCCAGCAGCCGCGGTAATTCCAGCTCCAATAGCGTATACTAAAATTGTTGCGGTTAAAAAGCTCGTAGTTGCATTTGTGCGCCGCGCTGTCGGTGCACCGCTTCCGCGGTGATACTGACACGTCTGCGGAGCATATCGTCGGTGAGCCGGCGGTAAAACGCCGGTTCAATATCAAAATCCTATCGCGGTGCTCTTCGTTGAGTGTCGAGATGGGCCGACAATTTTACTTTGAACAAATTAGAGTGCTCAAAGCGGGCTCAAAATGCCGCTTGAATATTTCGTGCATGGAATAATAGAATATGATCTCGGTTCTATTTTGTTGGTTTTCAGAACTCCGAGGTAATGATTAATAGGGATAACTGGGGGCATTCGTATTGCGACGTTAGAGGTGAAATTCTTGGATCGTCGCAAGACGAACATCAGCGAAAGCATTTGCCAAAGGTGTTTTCATCAATCAAGAACGAAAGTTAGAGGTTCGAAGGCGATTAGATACCGCCCTAGTTCTAACCGTAAATATGTCATCTAGCGATCCGCCGACGTTACTACAATGGCTCGGCGGGCAGCTTCCGGGAAACCAAAGATTTTGGACTCCGGGGGGAGTATGGTTGCAAAGCTGAAACTTAAAGGAATTGACGGAAGGGCACCACCAGGAGTGGAGCCTGCGGCTTAATTTGACTCAACACGGGAAATCTCACCAGGCCCGGACACCGGAAGGATTGACAGATTAACAGCTCTTTCTTGATTCGGTGGGTGGTGGTGCATGGCCGTTCTTAGTTGGTGGAGCGATTTGTCTGGTTAATTCCGGTAACGAACGAGACTCTAGCCTGCTAAATAGGCGTCGTCATTTAGGTGTGCGCGATTTCGGTCGCGCAACTCACTGGCGGCGTATTAAAATTCTTCTTAGAGGGACCGGCGTCTTCGAGGCGCACGAGATTGAGCAATAACAGGTCTGTGATGCCCTTAGATGTCCTGGGCCGCACGCGCGCTACACTGAAGGAAT
>JARPMR010000022.1:67500-72500 GCA_029955525.1 Oeneis ivallda | reverse complement strand
GTCGTTTCAGAGTGGAAAAGCTTTTTTGCAATATAATAATTTCTTTATATTTTATAAACATGAGATCCCATCTACTCTACTCCTTTTCCCCTATATTGACCAAATAGAACCTAATTTAAGTTTAGCACCTGAACCCCAACCTAGCCTATTTTTAGACTTTGGCAAAATATAATATGCACTTGTTAGGTTTGGTTTGGTTGTGTTAGGTTAGGTTAGGTTAGGCTTATGTAGGGTCATGTTATGTTAGGTTATGTTAGCTTATGTTGAGTTATATTAGTTAGTGTTTGCTTTATGTTGGTCTATATAGCACTTGTTGGGTTTAGTTTTGTTATGTTAGGTTAGGTTAGGGTTTAGTTGGGTTACGTTTAGGTTATGTCAGGTTATGTTGGGTTATGTTAGCTTATGTTAGATTATGTTAGATTATGTTGAGTTATGTAATTTAATGTTTGCTTTATGTTGGGCTATGTTAGGTTTTTAAACTCAAGTTGGGCGCATTGACCCAATACAACCTAAGTGTACACCTAAACTAAGTTTAGATTTTGGCAAAATATGTATATAGCACTTGTTAGTTTTAGTTTGATTATGTTAGGTTAGGTTAGGGTTATGTTGGGTTATGTTAAGATATGTTGGATTATGTTTGGTTGTGTTGGGTTATTTTGGATAATTTTGGGTTATTTTGGGTTATGTTGGGTTATGTTAGGTTATGTTTGGCTACGTTGGGCTATTTTGGGTTTTGTTGGGTTATGTTGGGTTATTGTGGGGTATTGTGGGTTACGTCGGGTTTTGTTGGGTTATGTTGGTTTATTTTGGGTAATATTGGGTAACTTTGGGTTATGTTGGGTTATTTTGGGTTTTGTTGGGTTATGTTAGGTTATGTTGGGTTATGTTGGGCTATTTTGGGTTATGTCAGGTTTTGTTGGGATATGTTGGGTTATTTTGGGTTATGTTGGGTTATGTTAGGTTATGTTGGGTTATGTTGGGCTATTTTGGGTTATGTCAGGTTTTGTTGGGTGATGTTGGGTAATTTTGGATTTTGTTGGGTTATGTTAGGTTATGTTGTATTAGGTTGGGCTATTTTGGGTTATGTCAGGTTGTGTTGGGATATGTTGGGTTATTTTATGTTGTGTTGGGTTATTGTGGGGTATTTTGGGTTACTTCGGGTTTTGTTGGTTTATTTTGGGTAACTTTGGGTTATGTTTGGTTATTTTGGGTTATGTTGGGTTATGTTAGGTTATGTTGGGTTATGTTGGGCTATTTTGGGTTATGTCAGGTTTTGTTGGGTTATGTTAGGTTATGCTGGGCTATTTTGGGTTATCTCAGGTTGTGTTGGGATATGTTGGGTTATTTTATGTTGTGTTGGGTTATTGTGGGGTATTTTGGGTTACTTCGGGTTTTGTTGGTTTATTTTGGGTAACTTTGGGTTATGTTGGGTAATGTTTGCTTTATGTTCGGTTACGTTAGGTTATGTTGGGTTATGTTGGGCTATTTTGGGTTATGACAGGTTTTGATGGGTTATGTTGGTTTATGTTGGGTTATTTTAGGTTATTTTGGATAATTTTGGGTAACTTTAGGTTATTTTGGGTTATGTTTGGCTATTTTGGGTTCTGTTAGGTCATGTTAGGATATGTTAGGTTATTTTGGGTTATGTTGGGTAATGTTTCCTTTATGTACGGTTATGTTGGGTTATGTTGGATTATGTTGGGTTGTGTTGGGTTATTTTGGGTAATTCTGGGTTATGTTGGGTTTGTTGGGTTATGTTAGGTTATGTTGGACTATGTTGGGCTATTTTGGATTATTTTGGGTTATGTCAGGTTTGTTGGGTTATGTTAGCTTATAGTTGTTCATTTTGGGCTATGTTGGGTTTTGTTGGGTAACGTTAGGATATGTTGGGTTATTTTGGGTTATGTTGGGTTTTGTTGGGTGGGTTATGTTAGGTGATGTTGGGTTATGTTGTGTTGTGTTATGTTATGTTATTTTCTCGTTTATGTCAGGTTTTGTTGGGTGATGTTGGGTTCTGTTGGGTCATGTTAGGATATGTTAGTTTTTTTCGGTTATGTTGGGTTATGTTGGATTATGTTAGGTTATGTTAGCTTGTGTTGGTTCATGTTGGGCTATGCCCCCCCCCCATACTCAATACATAGTAAAATTTTTAAACATAATTAAATACAATCTTTGTTCTAATATCCATTTTGACGTTGACGCTATTCTGTTGAACGGTATAATATGTGGGAACGTGTCGACGTTGAGCGCGACGTGATGCAAGACGTGCAAGTCGAAAGCGCGGAAGGCGGCGAGTAGAGACTTGCTGCTCCCGGATCGTAACGCGATGCGCGCATGCAGCGCATGCAGTGTATGCGTGCGCGTGTCTGTGATTGTCTCCGGTTGCCGCGCCTCTCCCGCCCCGATGGTTTTTTAACTGCAACGTCTGTGACTGCGTCCGCAGCGTCGCGTCGTTCTTACGCGATTGAAGTTTAATAACATAACATAACATATAACATAATTATAGAACGTTGTCGGCCGACGGAATCGCGTCCGATGAGTCTTTGGCGGCGCCGAGACCTCTACTTTTCGCGTTCTGCGCGTTGGAGGGGTGTTTCGAGTCGCTCGATTTCTCATCTAAATGCGTAGTTCCGTAGTTTTGTACAATCTATGTATTGTGCAATAGCAGCGGTCGTTAAAAGTGTTCAAAGCGTGCAAAATAAGCGCACATGATAATTAAACCTGGGGACGTTTTACGTGATCCACTTACAAGTGCCAATCTCTACGAGGTGAGCGCTTGAATGTGTTTTTTTACGTATAACGCGTGGGTTATCGGTATACAGTCTCTCTAACACCGGGCGACGGTCATAATATTGTGCACGCGTCTGTTGCTTCAACAGACGTGGACACTAATTGTAGCACCTTGGCGTGCTTGTGTTCGCTGTCTCGTTAACGAACTTTCGAACTTGGGACCGAGTCTACCCTACACTGGGAGACGAGGGTCCTCTTTTGGCGGCGGAGTTCTCTCCACCGATCCATTTTTGTGTTGTCGGGCACCACGTCGCTCCAGTTGACCTGGAGCGCACGCGAGTCGCTACGATCTCCGTCGTGTGTTGTGCGCGCTGCGCTCGTGTGTATTGCGCACGCGTGGCGCCGGCGCGCGCGCGCGCGCGCGCGCACGCGCGGATGGGCTATGTACCGTTGAAACGGATAGCTCCCTGGTTGATCCTGCCAGTAGTTATATGCTTGTCTCAAAGATTAAGCCATGCATGTCTCAGTGCAAGCCGTATTAAGGCGATACCGCGAATGGCTCAATATATCAGTTTTGGTTCCTTAGATCTTACTCAGTTACTTGGATAACTGTGGTAATTCTAGAGCTAATACATGCAATCAGAACTCTGACCAGTGATGGGACGAGTGCTTTTATTAGATCAAAACCAATCGACGGAGGGCCTCGCGTCCGAAGTCGTTACTTTTGATGAATCTGGATAACTTTTGCCGATCGCATGGGCCAGTACCGGCGACGCATCTTTCAAATGTCTGCCTTATCAACTTTCGATGGTAGTTTCTGCGACTACCATGGTTGTCACGGGTAACGGGGAATCAGGGTTCGATTCCGGAGAGGGAGCCTGAGAAACGGCTACCACATCCAAGGAAGGCAGCAGGCGCGCAAATTACCCACTCCCGGCACGGGGAGGTAGTGACGAAAAATAACGATACGGGACTCTTACGAGGCCTCGTAATCGGAATGAGTACACTTTAAATATTTTAACGAGGAACAATTGGAGGGCAAGTCTGGTGCCAGCAGCCGCGGTAATTCCAGCTCCAATAGCGTATACTAAAATTGTTGCGGTTAAAAAGCTCGTAGTTGCATTTGTGCGCCGCGCTGTCGGTGCACCGCTTCCGCGGTGATACTGACACGTCTGCGGAGCATATCGTCGGTGAGCCGGCGGTAAAACGCCGGTTCAATATCAAAATCCTATCGCGGTGCTCTTCGTTGAGTGTCGAGATGGGCCGACAATTTTACTTTGAACAAATTAGAGTGCTCAAAGCGGGCTCAAAATGCCGCTTGAATATTTCGTGCATGGAATAATAGAATATGATCTCGGTTCTATTTTGTTGGTTTTCAGAACTCCGAGGTAATGATTAATAGGGATAACTGGGGGCATTCGTATTGCGACGTTAGAGGTGAAATTCTTGGATCGTCGCAAGACGAACATCAGCGAAAGCATTTGCCAAAGGTGTTTTCATCAATCAAGAACGAAAGTTAGAGGTTCGAAGGCGATTAGATACCGCCCTAGTTCTAACCGTAAATATGTCATCTAGCGATCCGCCGACGTTACTACAATGGCTCGGCGGGCAGCTTCCGGGAAACCAAAGATTTTGGACTCCGGGGGGAGTATGGTTGCAAAGCTGAAACTTAAAGGAATTGACGGAAGGGCACCACCAGGAGTGGAGCCTGCGGCTTAATTTGACTCAACACGGGAAATCTCACCAGGCCCGGACACCGGAAGGATTGACAGATTAACAGCTCTTTCTTGATTCGGTGGGTGGTGGTGCATGGCCGTTCTTAGTTGGTGGAGCGATTTGTCTGGTTAATTCCGGTAACGAACGAGACTCTAGCCTGCTAAATAGGCGTCGTCATTTAGGTGTGCGCGATTTCGGTCGCGCAACTCACTGGCGGCGTATTAAAATTCTTCTTAGAGGGACCGGCGTCTTCGAGGCGCACGAGATTGAGCAATAACAGGTCTGTGATGCCCTTAGATGTCCTGGGCCGCACGCGCGCTACACTGAAGGAATCAGCATGTTCTCCCTGGCCTAGAGGCCCGGGCAACCCGTTGAAACTCCTTCGTGCTGGGGATTGGGGTTTGCAATTATCCCCCATAAACGAGGAATTCCTAGTAAGCGCGAGTCATAAGCTCGCGTTGATTACGTCCCTGCCCTTTGTACACACCGCCCGTCGCTACTACCGATTGAATGATTTAGTGAGGTCTTCGGACCGACACGCGGTGGCTTCACGG
>JARPMR010000022.1:57500-62500 GCA_029955525.1 Oeneis ivallda | reverse complement strand
TCGGGTTTTGTTGGTTTATTTTGGGTAACTTTGGGTTATGTTGGGTAATGTTTGCTTTATGTTCGGTTACGTTAGGTTATGTTGGGTTATGTTGGGCTATTTTGGGTTATGACAGGTTTTGATGGGTTATGTTGGTTTATGTTGGGTTATTTTAGGTTATTTTGGATAATTTTGGGTAACTTTAGGTTATTTTGGGTTATGTTTGGCTATTTTGGGTTCTGTTAGGTCATGTTAGGATATGTTAGGTTATTTTGGGTTATGTTGGGTAATGTTTCCTTTATGTACGGTTATGTTGGGTTATGTTGGATTATGTTGGGTTGTGTTGGGTTATTTTGGGTAATTCTGGGTTATGTTGGGTTTGTTGGGTTATGTTAGGTTATGTTGGACTATGTTGGGCTATTTTGGATTATTTTGGGTTATGTCAGGTTTGTTGGGTTATGTTAGCTTATAGTTGTTCATTTTGGGCTATGTTGGGTTTTGTTGGGTAACGTTAGGATATGTTGGGTTATTTTGGGTTATGTTGGGTTTTGTTGGGTGGGTTATGTTAGGTGATGTTGGGTTATGTTGTGTTGTGTTATGTTATGTTATTTTCTCGTTTATGTCAGGTTTTGTTGGGTGATGTTGGGTTCTGTTGGGTCATGTTAGGATATGTTAGTTTTTTTCGGTTATGTTGGGTTATGTTGGATTATGTTAGGTTATGTTAGCTTGTGTTGGTTCATGTTGGGCTATGCCCCCCCCCATACTCAATACATAGTAAAATTTTTAAACATAATTAAATACAATCTTTGTTCTAATATCCATTTTGACGTTGACGCTATTCTGTTGAACGGTATAATATGTGGGAACGTGTCGACGTTGAGCGCGACGTGATGCAAGACGTGCAAGTCGAAAGCGCGGAAGGCGGCGAGTAGAGACTTGCTGCTCCCGGATCGTAACGCGATGCGCGCATGCAGCGCATGCAGTGTATGCGTGCGCGTGTCTGTGATTGTCTCCGGTTGCCGCGCCTCTCCCGCCCCGATGGTTTTTTAACTGCAACGTCTGTGACTGCGTCCGCAGCGTCGCGTCGTTCTTACGCGATTGAAGTTTAATAACATAACATAACATATAACATAATTATAGAACGTTGTCGGCCGACGGAATCGCGTCCGATGAGTCTTTGGCGGCGCCGAGACCTCTACTTTTCGCGTTCTGCGCGTTGGAGGGGTGTTTCGAGTCGCTCGATTTCTCATCTAAATGCGTAGTTCCGTAGTTTTGTACAATCTATGTATTGTGCAATAGCAGCGGTCGTTAAAAGTGTTCAAAGCGTGCAAAATAAGCGCACATGATAATTAAACCTGGGGACGTTTTACGTGATCCACTTACAAGTGCCAATCTCTACGAGGTGAGCGCTTGAATGTGTTTTTTTACGTATAACGCGTGGGTTATCGGTATACAGTCTCTCTAACACCGGGCGACGGTCATAATATTGTGCACGCGTCTGTTGCTTCAACAGACGTGGACACTAATTGTAGCACCTTGGCGTGCTTGTGTTCGCTGTCTCGTTAACGAACTTTCGAACTTGGGACCGAGTCTACCCTACACTGGGAGACGAGGGTCCTCTTTTGGCGGCGGAGTTCTCTCCACCGATCCATTTTTGTGTTGTCGGGCACCACGTCGCTCCAGTTGACCTGGAGCGCACGCGAGTCGCTACGATCTCCGTCGTGTGTTGTGCGCGCTGCGCTCGTGTGTATTGCGCACGCGTGGCGCCGGCGCGCGCGCGCGCGCGCGCGCACGCGCGGATGGGCTATGTACCGTTGAAACGGATAGCTCCCTGGTTGATCCTGCCAGTAGTTATATGCTTGTCTCAAAGATTAAGCCATGCATGTCTCAGTGCAAGCCGTATTAAGGCGATACCGCGAATGGCTCAATATATCAGTTTTGGTTCCTTAGATCTTACTCAGTTACTTGGATAACTGTGGTAATTCTAGAGCTAATACATGCAATCAGAACTCTGACCAGTGATGGGACGAGTGCTTTTATTAGATCAAAACCAATCGACGGAGGGCCTCGCGTCCGAAGTCGTTACTTTTGATGAATCTGGATAACTTTTGCCGATCGCATGGTCCAGTACCGGCGACGCATCTTTCAAATGTCTGCCTTATCAACTTTCGATGGTAGTTTCTGCGACTACCATGGTTGTCACGGGTAACGGGGAATCAGGGTTCGATTCCGGAGAGGGAGCCTGAGAAACGGCTACCACATCCAAGGAAGGCAGCAGGCGCGCAAATTACCCACTCCCGGCACGGGGAGGTAGTGACGAAAAATAACGATACGGGACTCTTACGAGGCCTCGTAATCGGAATGAGTACACTTTAAATATTTTAACGAGGAACAATTGGAGGGCAAGTCTGGTGCCAGCAGCCGCGGTAATTCCAGCTCCAATAGCGTATACTAAAATTGTTGCGGTTAAAAAGCTCGTAGTTGCATTTGTGCGCCGCGCTGTCGGTGCACCGCTTCCGCGGTGATACTGACACGTCTGCGGAGCATATCGTCGGTGAGCCGGCGGTAAAACGCCGGTTCAATATCAAAATCCTATCGCGGTGCTCTTCGTTGAGTGTCGAGATGGGCCGACAATTTTACTTTGAACAAATTAGAGTGCTCAAAGCGGGCTCAAAATGCCGCTTGAATATTTCGTGCATGGAATAATAGAATATGATCTCGGTTCTATTTTGTTGGTTTTCAGAACTCCGAGGTAATGATTAATAGGGATAACTGGGGGCATTCGTATTGCGACGTTAGAGGTGAAATTCTTGGATCGTCGCAAGACGAACATCAGCGAAAGCATTTGCCAAAGGTGTTTTCATCAATCAAGAACGAAAGTTAGAGGTTCGAAGGCGATTAGATACCGCCCTAGTTCTAACCGTAAATATGTCATCTAGCGATCCGCCGACGTTACTACAATGGCTCGGCGGGCAGCTTCCGGGAAACCAAAGATTTTGGACTCCGGGGGGAGTATGGTTGCAAAGCTGAAACTTAAAGGAATTGACGGAAGGGCACCACCAGGAGTGGAGCCTGCGGCTTAATTTGACTCAACACGGGAAATCTCACCAGGCCCGGACACCGGAAGGATTGACAGATTAACAGCTCTTTCTTGATTCGGTGGGTGGTGGTGCATGGCCGTTCTTAGTTGGTGGAGCGATTTGTCTGGTTAATTCCGGTAACGAACGAGACTCTAGCCTGCTAAATAGGCGTCGTCATTTAGGTGTGCGCGATTTCGGTCGCGCAACTCACTGGCGGCGTATTAAAATTCTTCTTAGAGGGACCGGCGTCTTCGAGGCGCACGAGATTGAGCAATAACAGGTCTGTGATGCCCTTAGATGTCCTGGGCCGCACGCGCGCTACACTGAAGGAATCAGCATGTTCTCCCTGGCCTAGAGGCCCGGGCAACCCGTTGAAACTCCTTCGTGCTGGGGATTGGGGTTTGCAATTATCCCCCATAAACGAGGAATTCCTAGTAAGCGCGAGTCATAAGCTCGCGTTGATTACGTCCCTGCCCTTTGTACACACCGCCCGTCGCTACTACCGATTGAATGATTTAGTGAGGTCTTCGGACCGACACGCGGTGGCTTCACGGCCGTCGGCGTTGTTGGGAAGTTGACCAAACTTGATCATTTAGAGGAAGTAAAAGTCGTAACAAGGTTTCCGTAGGGGAACCTGCGGAAGGATCATTAACGTACGTACGCATCGCGCCGCCTGACCGTGGTCAGCGCGCGCACGTTGCATATGTTGTTAAAGACACGCCACAACAAAAAGAGACGAGAGGAACCCTGCACGTCCGCCGCCCACTCCCCTGCGCTTGATCGCTCGGATGGGATGGTACGTTGGGATCCTCAATCTCGACACCGTAAACGCCCTGGTGTATAAACGGGCGCTCACTGAGTATAACTATTAAACGACAAAAAACAAACACTAAGTATAACTATTAACGAAACAAACCATTACCCTGGACGGTGGATCACTTGGCTCGCGGGTCGATGAAGAACGCAGTTAACTGCGCGTCATAGTGTGAACTGCAGGACACATTTGAACATCGACATTTCGAACGCACATTGCGGTCCGTGGAGAAACATCCAGGACCACTCCTGTCTGAGGGCCGGCTGCATAAAAACAAATACCACACTGTCCTAAAACACTTTGAAACGAAAGGAGTTTGGACACTTGGCGGTTCCGTGAAGGCGGTGCGCGCGAGACTCTCCAACGAGGCGATCGCGCGCAACGCTGTAAGCGGTCCGCTTAAAAATGATATCGTGTTATATCTATCGTGTGTCGTTCGAGCGTTGTTGCGCCCGACGCAATCCACTCCCGTCTCTGGGTGTGGCGCCATCGAAACCCTCCACCGTACCGTGCGCGTGGTGGGGTGCGAGCCGCGTGCGAGCTGCGTGTGCGAGCGCGTCGATCGACCGACCCTTCCGTTAACGGTGAATCGGTCGACGGCGCGCGAACGCCGCTCTCCACGCGCCGCGCCGCCGCGCTCTACGACGGTGGCCGGGGGCGTCACGATATCAGAGATCGGGTGTGAGGTGTCGCGCTGGGTGCGCTTCGCTCTCGGCACGCACGCACGATAGTGTGAAACGCGCAACTGTGCACACAAAGCGCAGTGAGTAGGCGGACTCGACGTCCGGACTCGCGCGACGGCGCCGTGCGCGCGCGCTGACCCGCTCGCGTGCGGCGCCGTCGAGCTGACGGATATCGCGTCTGCCTCCATTTTTATCGTTGGCCTCAGATCAGGGAGGATCACCCGCCGAATTTAAGCATATTAGTAAGCGGAGGAAAAGAAACTAACCAGGATTTCCTTAGTAGCGGCGAGCGAACAGGAAACAGCCCAGCACTGAATCGCGCGGTTGTAACGATCGCGGGAGATGTGGTGTTCGGGAGGTTCCGCTATCTCGTCGTCGCCGCTCCTGTCCAAGTTCGTCTTGAACGGGGCCGTTTTCCCGTAGAGGGTGCCAGGCCCGTAGCGA
>JARPMR010000022.1:35000-52500 GCA_029955525.1 Oeneis ivallda | reverse complement strand
TAAACATGAGATCCCATCTACTCTACTCCTTTTCCCCTATATTGACCAAATAGAACCTAATTTAAGTTTAGCACCTGAACCCCAACCTAGCCTATTTTTAGACTTTGGCAAAATATAATATGCACTTGTTAGGTTTGGTTTGGTTGTGTTAGGTTAGGTTAGGTTGGGTTAGGCTTATGTAGGGTCGTGTTATGTTAGCTTATGTTGAGTTATATTGGTTAGTGTTTGCTTTATGTTGGTCTATATAGCACTTGTTGGGTTTAGTTTTGTTATGTTAGGTTAGGTTAGGTTAGGGTTATGTTGGGTTATGTTAGGTTATGTTAGGTTTTATTAGGTTATGTTAGCTTATATTGGGATAATATGTTAGGTTATGTTAGCTCATGTTGGGTAATGTTTGCTTTATGTCGGGTTATTTTAGGTTATGATAGCTTATGTTAGGTTATGTTCGGTCATTTTGGGTTATGTTAGGTTTTTTAAACTTAAGTTGGGCACATTGACCCAACACAACCTAAGTGCCCCGTCCTGTCTGTCCTGTATAAACCCAACCTAAACTAACTTTAAATTTGGTAAAAATTTAGAATCGTGGCGTGAGTTGCGTTTTGTTCAAGCTACAAATCAAATGGGCTACGCCAGAAGACTCGCTCCGTCGCCCCTTCATTCAGCTTCACCTACTCGACCTTCGTTTCGCTACGGAGGTCGCCGGCTCGCTTCGCTCGCCACCTCCCCCCTTCGCTCCACTCGGCCTCGTAGGCTCGCTTCATTCAGGACCTCCTTCGCGAGCTTCTGGCTTCGCGCTTCATAAAAACACTCTAGGGGTAGGACAGACAAGACTACGTGGAGTCGGGGTTGGCCAATTCGGTTCTGTCACACTGTTCGACCTATATCAGTCCATGTCGTTTCAGAGTGGAAAAGCTTTTTTGCAATATAATAATTTCTTTATATTTTATAAACATGAGATCCCATCTACTCTACTCCTTTTCCCCTATATTGACCAAATAGAACCTAATTTAAGTTTAGCACCTGAACCCCAACCTAGCCTATTTTTAGACTTTGGCAAAATATAATATGCACTTGTTAGGTTTGGTTTGGTTGTGTTAGGTTAGGTTAGGTTAGGCTTATGTAGGGTCATGTTATGTTAGGTTATGTTAGCTTATGTTGAGTTATATTAGTTAGTGTTTGCTTTATGTTGGTCTATATAGCACTTGTTGGGTTTAGTTTTGTTATGTTAGGTTAGGTTAGGGTTTAGTTGGGTTACGTTTAGGTTATGTCAGGTTATGTTGGGTTATGTTAGCTTATGTTAGATTATGTTAGATTATGTTGAGTTATGTAATTTAATGTTTGCTTTATGTTGGGCTATGTTAGGTTTTTAAACTCAAGTTGGGCGCATTGACCCAATACAACCTAAGTGTACACCTAAACTAAGTTTAGATTTTGGCAAAATATGTATATAGCACTTGTTAGTTTTAGTTTGATTATGTTAGGTTAGGTTAGGGTTATGTTGGGTTATGTTAAGATATGTTGGATTATGTTTGGTTGTGTTGGGTTATTTTGGATAATTTTGGGTTATTTTGGGTTATGTTGGGTTATGTTAGGTTATGTTTGGCTACGTTGGGCTATTTTGGGTTTTGTTGGGTTATGTTGGGTTATTGTGGGGTATTGTGGGTTACGTCGGGTTTTGTTGGGTTATGTTGGTTTATTTTGGGTAATATTGGGTAACTTTGGGTTATGTTGGGTTATTTTGGGTTTTGTTGGGTTATGTTAGGTTATGTTGGGTTATGTTGGGCTATTTTGGGTTATGTCAGGTTTTGTTGGGATATGTTGGGTTATTTTGGGTTATGTTGGGTTATGTTAGGTTATGTTGGGTTATGTTGGGCTATTTTGGGTTATGTCAGGTTTTGTTGGGTGATGTTGGGTAATTTTGGATTTTGTTGGGTTATGTTAGGTTATGTTGTATTAGGTTGGGCTATTTTGGGTTATGTCAGGTTGTGTTGGGATATGTTGGGTTATTTTATGTTGTGTTGGGTTATTGTGGGGTATTTTGGGTTACTTCGGGTTTTGTTGGTTTATTTTGGGTAACTTTGGGTTATGTTTGGTTATTTTGGGTTATGTTGGGTTATGTTAGGTTATGTTGGGTTATGTTGGGCTATTTTGGGTTATGTCAGGTTTTGTTGGGTTATGTTAGGTTATGCTGGGCTATTTTGGGTTATCTCAGGTTGTGTTGGGATATGTTGGGTTATTTTATGTTGTGTTGGGTTATTGTGGGGTATTTTGGGTTACTTCGGGTTTTGTTGGTTTATTTTGGGTAACTTTGGGTTATGTTGGGTAATGTTTGCTTTATGTTCGGTTACGTTAGGTTATGTTGGGTTATGTTGGGCTATTTTGGGTTATGACAGGTTTTGATGGGTTATGTTGGTTTATGTTGGGTTATTTTAGGTTATTTTGGATAATTTTGGGTAACTTTAGGTTATTTTGGGTTATGTTTGGCTATTTTGGGTTCTGTTAGGTCATGTTAGGATATGTTAGGTTATTTTGGGTTATGTTGGGTAATGTTTCCTTTATGTACGGTTATGTTGGGTTATGTTGGATTATGTTGGGTTGTGTTGGGTTATTTTGGGTAATTCTGGGTTATGTTGGGTTTGTTGGGTTATGTTAGGTTATGTTGGACTATGTTGGGCTATTTTGGATTATTTTGGGTTATGTCAGGTTTGTTGGGTTATGTTAGCTTATAGTTGTTCATTTTGGGCTATGTTGGGTTTTGTTGGGTAACGTTAGGATATGTTGGGTTATTTTGGGTTATGTTGGGTTTTGTTGGGTGGGTTATGTTAGGTGATGTTGGGTTATGTTGTGTTGTGTTATGTTATGTTATTTTCTCGTTTATGTCAGGTTTTGTTGGGTGATGTTGGGTTCTGTTGGGTCATGTTAGGATATGTTAGTTTTTTTCGGTTATGTTGGGTTATGTTGGATTATGTTAGGTTATGTTAGCTTGTGTTGGTTCATGTTGGGCTATGCCCCCCCCCCATACTCAATACATAGTAAAATTTTTAAACATAATTAAATACAATCTTTGTTCTAATATCCATTTTGACGTTGACGCTATTCTGTTGAACGGTATAATATGTGGGAACGTGTCGACGTTGAGCGCGACGTGATGCAAGACGTGCAAGTCGAAAGCGCGGAAGGCGGCGAGTAGAGACTTGCTGCTCCCGGATCGTAACGCGATGCGCGCATGCAGCGCATGCAGTGTATGCGTGCGCGTGTCTGTGATTGTCTCCGGTTGCCGCGCCTCTCCCGCCCCGATGGTTTTTTAACTGCAACGTCTGTGACTGCGTCCGCAGCGTCGCGTCGTTCTTACGCGATTGAAGTTTAATAACATAACATAACATATAACATAATTATAGAACGTTGTCGGCCGACGGAATCGCGTCCGATGAGTCTTTGGCGGCGCCGAGACCTCTACTTTTCGCGTTCTGCGCGTTGGAGGGGTGTTTCGAGTCGCTCGATTTCTCATCTAAATGCGTAGTTCCGTAGTTTTGTACAATCTATGTATTGTGCAATAGCAGCGGTCGTTAAAAGTGTTCAAAGCGTGCAAAATAAGCGCACATGATAATTAAACCTGGGGACGTTTTACGTGATCCACTTACAAGTGCCAATCTCTACGAGGTGAGCGCTTGAATGTGTTTTTTTACGTATAACGCGTGGGTTATCGGTATACAGTCTCTCTAACACCGGGCGACGGTCATAATATTGTGCACGCGTCTGTTGCTTCAACAGACGTGGACACTAATTGTAGCACCTTGGCGTGCTTGTGTTCGCTGTCTCGTTAACGAACTTTCGAACTTGGGACCGAGTCTACCCTACACTGGGAGACGAGGGTCCTCTTTTGGCGGCGGAGTTCTCTCCACCGATCCATTTTTGTGTTGTCGGGCACCACGTCGCTCCAGTTGACCTGGAGCGCACGCGAGTCGCTACGATCTCCGTCGTGTGTTGTGCGCGCTGCGCTCGTGTGTATTGCGCACGCGTGGCGCCGGCGCGCGCGCGCGCGCGCGCGCACGCGCGGATGGGCTATGTACCGTTGAAACGGATAGCTCCCTGGTTGATCCTGCCAGTAGTTATATGCTTGTCTCAAAGATTAAGCCATGCATGTCTCAGTGCAAGCCGTATTAAGGCGATACCGCGAATGGCTCAATATATCAGTTTTGGTTCCTTAGATCTTACTCAGTTACTTGGATAACTGTGGTAATTCTAGAGCTAATACATGCAATCAGAACTCTGACCAGTGATGGGACGAGTGCTTTTATTAGATCAAAACCAATCGACGGAGGGCCTCGCGTCCGAAGTCGTTACTTTTGATGAATCTGGATAACTTTTGCCGATCGCATGGGCCAGTACCGGCGACGCATCTTTCAAATGTCTGCCTTATCAACTTTCGATGGTAGTTTCTGCGACTACCATGGTTGTCACGGGTAACGGGGAATCAGGGTTCGATTCCGGAGAGGGAGCCTGAGAAACGGCTACCACATCCAAGGAAGGCAGCAGGCGCGCAAATTACCCACTCCCGGCACGGGGAGGTAGTGACGAAAAATAACGATACGGGACTCTTACGAGGCCTCGTAATCGGAATGAGTACACTTTAAATATTTTAACGAGGAACAATTGGAGGGCAAGTCTGGTGCCAGCAGCCGCGGTAATTCCAGCTCCAATAGCGTATACTAAAATTGTTGCGGTTAAAAAGCTCGTAGTTGCATTTGTGCGCCGCGCTGTCGGTGCACCGCTTCCGCGGTGATACTGACACGTCTGCGGAGCATATCGTCGGTGAGCCGGCGGTAAAACGCCGGTTCAATATCAAAATCCTATCGCGGTGCTCTTCGTTGAGTGTCGAGATGGGCCGACAATTTTACTTTGAACAAATTAGAGTGCTCAAAGCGGGCTCAAAATGCCGCTTGAATATTTCGTGCATGGAATAATAGAATATGATCTCGGTTCTATTTTGTTGGTTTTCAGAACTCCGAGGTAATGATTAATAGGGATAACTGGGGGCATTCGTATTGCGACGTTAGAGGTGAAATTCTTGGATCGTCGCAAGACGAACATCAGCGAAAGCATTTGCCAAAGGTGTTTTCATCAATCAAGAACGAAAGTTAGAGGTTCGAAGGCGATTAGATACCGCCCTAGTTCTAACCGTAAATATGTCATCTAGCGATCCGCCGACGTTACTACAATGGCTCGGCGGGCAGCTTCCGGGAAACCAAAGATTTTGGACTCCGGGGGGAGTATGGTTGCAAAGCTGAAACTTAAAGGAATTGACGGAAGGGCACCACCAGGAGTGGAGCCTGCGGCTTAATTTGACTCAACACGGGAAATCTCACCAGGCCCGGACACCGGAAGGATTGACAGATTAACAGCTCTTTCTTGATTCGGTGGGTGGTGGTGCATGGCCGTTCTTAGTTGGTGGAGCGATTTGTCTGGTTAATTCCGGTAACGAACGAGACTCTAGCCTGCTAAATAGGCGTCGTCATTTAGGTGTGCGCGATTTCGGTCGCGCAACTCACTGGCGGCGTATTAAAATTCTTCTTAGAGGGACCGGCGTCTTCGAGGCGCACGAGATTGAGCAATAACAGGTCTGTGATGCCCTTAGATGTCCTGGGCCGCACGCGCGCTACACTGAAGGAATCAGCATGTTCTCCCTGGCCTAGAGGCCCGGGCAACCCGTTGAAACTCCTTCGTGCTGGGGATTGGGGTTTGCAATTATCCCCCATAAACGAGGAATTCCTAGTAAGCGCGAGTCATAAGCTCGCGTTGATTACGTCCCTGCCCTTTGTACACACCGCCCGTCGCTACTACCGATTGAATGATTTAGTGAGGTCTTCGGACCGACACGCGGTGGCTTCACGGCCGTCGGCGTTGTTGGGAAGTTGACCAAACTTGATCATTTAGAGGAAGTAAAAGTCGTAACAAGGTTTCCGTAGGGGAACCTGCGGAAGGATCATTAACGTACGTACGCATCGCGCCGCCTGACCGTGGTCAGCGCGCGCACGTTGCATATGTTGTTAAAGACACGCCACAACAAAAAGAGACGAGAGGAACCCTGCACGTCCGCCGCCCACTCCCCTGCGCTTGATCGCTCGGATGGGATGGTACGTTGGGATCCTCAATCTCGACACCGTAAACGCCCTGGTGTATAAACGGGCGCTCACTGAGTATAACTATTAAACGACAAAAAACAAACACTAAGTATAACTATTAACGAAACAAACCATTACCCTGGACGGTGGATCACTTGGCTCGCGGGTCGATGAAGAACGCAGTTAACTGCGCGTCATAGTGTGAACTGCAGGACACATTTGAACATCGACATTTCGAACGCACATTGCGGTCCGTGGAGAAACATCCAGGACCACTCCTGTCTGAGGGCCGGCTGCATAAAAACAAATACCACACTGTCCTAAAACACTTTGAAACGAAAGGAGTTTGGACACTTGGCGGTTCCGTGAAGGCGGTGCGCGCGAGACTCTCCAACGAGGCGATCGCGCGCAACGCTGTAAGCGGTCCGCTTAAAAATGATATCGTGTTATATCTATCGTGTGTCGTTCGAGCGTTGTTGCGCCCGACGCAATCCACTCCCGTCTCTGGGTGTGGCGCCATCGAAACCCTCCACCGTACCGTGCGCGTGGTGGGGTGCGAGCCGCGTGCGAGCTGCGTGTGCGAGCGCGTCGATCGACCGACCCTTCCGTTAACGGTGAATCGGTCGACGGCGCGCGAACGCCGCTCTCCACGCGCCGCGCCGCCGCGCTCTACGACGGTGGCCGGGGGCGTCACGATATCAGAGATCGGGTGTGAGGTGTCGCGCTGGGTGCGCTTCGCTCTCGGCACGCACGCACGATAGTGTGAAACGCGCAACTGTGCACACAAAGCGCAGTGAGTAGGCGGACTCGACGTCCGGACTCGCGCGACGGCGCCGTGCGCGCGCGCTGACCCGCTCGCGTGCGGCGCCGTCGAGCTGACGGATATCGCGTCTGCCTCCATTTTTATCGTTGGCCTCAGATCAGGGAGGATCACCCGCCGAATTTAAGCATATTAGTAAGCGGAGGAAAAGAAACTAACCAGGATTTCCTTAGTAGCGGCGAGCGAACAGGAAACAGCCCAGCACTGAATCGCGCGGTTGTAACGATCGCGGGAGATGTGGTGTTCGGGAGGTTCCGCTATCTCGTCGTCGCCGCTCCTGTCCAAGTTCGTCTTGAACGGGGCCGTTTTCCCGTAGAGGGTGCCAGGCCCGTAGCGACGGAGCGAGGCGGCGAGAGGGACACTCCTCAGAGTCGGGTTGCTTGAGAGTGCAGCCCTAAGTGGGTGGTAAACTCCATCTAAGGCTAAATATTACCGCGAGACCGATAGCGAACAAGTACCGTGAGGGAAAGTTGAAAAGAACTTTGAAGAGAGAGTTCAAGAGTACGTGAAACCGTCCAGGGGTAAACCTGCGAAACTCGAATGAACGAACGGAGAGATTCATCGACATCCGACGGCGTACGGGCGCGCGCCTCGATGTCGCGCGCGCACCCCTAGCGGGCGTCGCGCGCGGCACGGGTCGCGTCCGGTTGTATGTCCGTCGGCGTCGTGCACTTCTCTCTCAGTAATGCATCGCGACCCGTTCTCGGTCGGCTTAAGCGCCCATCCGATTCGCCCAGTGGTAGGAGACTACCGCTGGACCGTGACGGTGGCCGGCCGGCCGGGGACGGTATTGGTACGAAACGCGCACGCGCCTCGCGCGCGTCCGGCCCGACGCAAGCTCGCGCCGTTACCGGTCGCGGTCCTGCCACAGTGCGGACCGCTCGGCGGCGCCGCTGTCGTCGCAGCCGTGCTGCCTCGGACCGTGCGCGTCTCAGTCTGCGATGAGTCATTTTCGGGCACTCGCAGGACCCGTCTTGAAACACGGACCAAGGAGTCTAGCATGTGTGCGAGTCATTGAGTTGTCTTTGTCACAAAACTGAAAGGCGCAACGAAAGTGAACGTAGGGAGGATGGAGCGCCGGCCTCGCGTCGGCCTCCCGCACTCCCGAGGCGTCTCGTTTCCAATCCGTGAATGCAGGCGCGCTCAGAGCACAGATGCTGGGACCCGAAAGATGGTGAACTATGCCTGGTCAGGTCGAAGTCAGGGGAAACCCTGATGGAGGACCGTAGCGATTCTGACGTGCAAATCGATCGTCGGAACTGGGTATAGGGGCGAAAGACTAATCGAACCATCTAGTAGCTGGTTCCGTCCGAAGTTTCCCTCAGGATAGCTGGCGTCGACGAACAGTCCCATCCGGTAAAGCGAATGATTAGAGGCATTGGGGCCGAAACGACCTCAACCTATTCTCAAACTTTAAATGGGTGAGAACTCCGGCTTACTCGAACGATGAAGCCGGAGATCTGATGACGGTGCCAAGTGGGCCAATTTTGGTAAGCAGAACTGGCGCTGTGGGATGAACCAAACGTATTGTTAAGGCGCCTAAAAAACGCTCATGGGACACCATGAAAGGCGTTGGTCGCTCATGACAGCAGGACGGTGGCCATGGAAGTCGGAATCCGCTAAGGAGTGTGCAACGACTCACCTGCCGAAGCAACCAGCCCTGAAAATGGATGGCGCTGAAGCGCTTTGCCTATACAATACCGTTACGGGCACGTGCGGCGCATGTCGCGTCATTATGCCGTAACGAGTAGGACGTGCGCGGCGGAGAGCGCAGAAGGGTCTGGGCGCGAGCCCGCCTGGAGCCTCCGTCGGTGCAGATCTTGGTGGTAGTAGCAAATACTCCAGCGAGGCCCTGGAGGACTGACGTGGAGAAGGGTTTCGCGTGAACAGTAGTTGCTCGCGAGTCAGTCGATCCTAAGCTCAAGGAGAGATCTTATGTCGATGCGGCGTGTTTCTCTCGTCTTGTATGATTGATAAACAACGCCCTTTGAGCGAAAGGGAATCCGGTTCCTATTCCGGAACCCGGCAGCGGAACCGTTTCAATAATCGTTCCCTCGTGTCAAAGCGAGTGTTCGACGGGGTAACCCAAAGTGGCCTGAAGACGCCGCCGAGGGGTCCGGGAAGAGTTTTCTTTTCTGCCTGAGCGTTCGAGTTCCATGGAATCCTATAGAAGGGAGATATGGTTCGGAACGCGAAGAGCACCGCATTTGCGGCGGTGTCCGGATACTCTCTGCGGACCTTGAAAATTCAGGTGAGGGATGTACGTGGAGATGTCGCGCCGGTTCGTACCCATATCCGCAGCAGGTCTCCAAGGTGAAGAGCCTCTAGTCGATAGAATAATGTAGGTAAGGGAAGTCGGCAAATTGGATCCGTAACTTCGGAATAAGGATTGGCTCTGAGGACCGGGGCGTGTCGGGTTTGGACGGGAAGCGGATGCGGCCGGTGCCGGGCCTGGTCGATGCTCGAGCGTCTCTCGGGGCGCGAGGGCGGAATCCGGACCCGCGTTCCGGCCTTCCGCGGATCTTCCTAGCCGTAAGGCCGCGTCGGTTTCGCCTCGTGCGCGATCGGCGCGGTTCTGTACGACCGCCGTTCAACGGTCAGCTCAGAACTGGCACGGACAAGGGGAATCCGACTGTCTAATTAAAACAAAGCATTGCGATGGCCCTCGCGGGTGTTGACGCAATGTGATTTCTGCCCAGTGCTCTGAATGTCAACGTGAAGAGATTCAAGCAAGCGCGGGTAAACGGCGGGAGTAACTATGACTCTCTTAAGGTAGCCAAATGCCTCGTCATCTAATTAGTGACGCGCATGAATGGATTAACGAGATTCCCGCTGTCCCTATCTACTATCTAGCGAAACCACAGCCAAGGGAACGGGCTTGGGAGAATCAGCGGGGAAAGAAGACCCTGTTGAGCTTGACTCTAGTCTGGCATTGTAAGGAGACATGAGAGGTGTAGCATAAGTGGGAGATCGTTCGCGGTCGTCGCTGAAAAACCACTACTTTCATTGTTTCATTACTTACTCGGTTGGGCGGAAGCGGTGCGCGGTCGATTATATCGGCGGGCGTACGGTGTTTCGTTCCAAGCGTGCAGAGTGGCGGCGTGGCGGCAACGCTCGTCGCCTCCAAACTCCCGCGTGATCCGGTTCGAGGACACTGCCAGGCGGGGAGTTTGACTGGGGCGGTACATCTGTCAAAGAATAACGCAGGTGTCCTAAGGCCAGCTCAGCGAGGACAGAAACCTCGCGTGGAGCAAAAGGGCAAAAGCTGGCTTGATCCAGATGTTCAGTACGCATAGGGACTGCGAAAGTTATGTGTTATTGTGGGGTATTGTGGGTTACGTCGGGTTTTGTTGGGTTATGTTGGTTTATTTTGGGTAATATTGGGTAACTTTGGGTTATGTTGGGTTATTTTGGGTTTTGTTGGGTTATGTTAGGTTATGTTGGGTTATGTTGGGCTATTTTGGGTTATGTCAGGTTTTGTTGGGATATGTTGGGTTATTTTGGGTTATGTTGGGTTATGTTAGGTTATGTTGGGTTATGTTGGGCTATTTTGGGTTATGTCAGGTTTTGTTGGGTGATGTTGGGTAATTTTGGATTTTGTTGGGTTATGTTAGGTTATGTTGTATTAGGTTGGGCTATTTTGGGTTATGTCAGGTTGTGTTGGGATATGTTGGGTTATTTTATGTTGTGTTGGGTTATTGTGGGGTATTTTGGGTTACTTCGGGTTTTGTTGGTTTATTTTGGGTAACTTTGGGTTATGTTTGGTTATTTTGGGTTATGTTGGGTTATGTTAGGTTATGTTGGGTTATGTTGGGCTATTTTGGGTTATGTCAGGTTTTGTTGGGTTATGTTAGGTTATGCTGGGCTATTTTGGGTTATCTCAGGTTGTGTTGGGATATGTTGGGTTATTTTATGTTGTGTTGGGTTATTGTGGGGTATTTTGGGTTACTTCGGGTTTTGTTGGTTTATTTTGGGTAACTTTGGGTTATGTTGGGTAATGTTTGCTTTATGTTCGGTTACGTTAGGTTATGTTGGGTTATGTTGGGCTATTTTGGGTTATGACAGGTTTTGATGGGTTATGTTGGTTTATGTTGGGTTATTTTAGGTTATTTTGGATAATTTTGGGTAACTTTAGGTTATTTTGGGTTATGTTTGGCTATTTTGGGTTCTGTTAGGTCATGTTAGGATATGTTAGGTTATTTTGGGTTATGTTGGGTAATGTTTCCTTTATGTACGGTTATGTTGGGTTATGTTGGATTATGTTGGGTTGTGTTGGGTTATTTTGGGTAATTCTGGGTTATGTTGGGTTTGTTGGGTTATGTTAGGTTATGTTGGACTATGTTGGGCTATTTTGGATTATTTTGGGTTATGTCAGGTTTGTTGGGTTATGTTAGCTTATAGTTGTTCATTTTGGGCTATGTTGGGTTTTGTTGGGTAACGTTAGGATATGTTGGGTTATTTTGGGTTATGTTGGGTTTTGTTGGGTGGGTTATGTTAGGTGATGTTGGGTTATGTTGTGTTGTGTTATGTTATGTTATTTTCTCGTTTATGTCAGGTTTTGTTGGGTGATGTTGGGTTCTGTTGGGTCATGTTAGGATATGTTAGTTTTTTTCGGTTATGTTGGGTTATGTTGGATTATGTTAGGTTATGTTAGCTTGTGTTGGTTCATGTTGGGCTATGCCCCCCCCCCATACTCAATACATAGTAAAATTTTTAAACATAATTAAATACAATCTTTGTTCTAATATCCATTTTGACGTTGACGCTATTCTGTTGAACGGTATAATATGTGGGAACGTGTCGACGTTGAGCGCGACGTGATGCAAGACGTGCAAGTCGAAAGCGCGGAAGGCGGCGAGTAGAGACTTGCTGCTCCCGGATCGTAACGCGATGCGCGCATGCAGCGCATGCAGTGTATGCGTGCGCGTGTCTGTGATTGTCTCCGGTTGCCGCGCCTCTCCCGCCCCGATGGTTTTTTAACTGCAACGTCTGTGACTGCGTCCGCAGCGTCGCGTCGTTCTTACGCGATTGAAGTTTAATAACATAACATAACATATAACATAATTATAGAACGTTGTCGGCCGACGGAATCGCGTCCGATGAGTCTTTGGCGGCGCCGAGACCTCTACTTTTCGCGTTCTGCGCGTTGGAGGGGTGTTTCGAGTCGCTCGATTTCTCATCTAAATGCGTAGTTCCGTAGTTTTGTACAATCTATGTATTGTGCAATAGCAGCGGTCGTTAAAAGTGTTCAAAGCGTGCAAAATAAGCGCACATGATAATTAAACCTGGGGACGTTTTACGTGATCCACTTACAAGTGCCAATCTCTACGAGGTGAGCGCTTGAATGTGTTTTTTTACGTATAACGCGTGGGTTATCGGTATACAGTCTCTCTAACACCGGGCGACGGTCATAATATTGTGCACGCGTCTGTTGCTTCAACAGACGTGGACACTAATTGTAGCACCTTGGCGTGCTTGTGTTCGCTGTCTCGTTAACGAACTTTCGAACTTGGGACCGAGTCTACCCTACACTGGGAGACGAGGGTCCTCTTTTGGCGGCGGAGTTCTCTCCACCGATCCATTTTTGTGTTGTCGGGCACCACGTCGCTCCAGTTGACCTGGAGCGCACGCGAGTCGCTACGATCTCCGTCGTGTGTTGTGCGCGCTGCGCTCGTGTGTATTGCGCACGCGTGGCGCCGGCGCGCGCGCGCGCGCGCGCGCACGCGCGGATGGGCTATGTACCGTTGAAACGGATAGCTCCCTGGTTGATCCTGCCAGTAGTTATATGCTTGTCTCAAAGATTAAGCCATGCATGTCTCAGTGCAAGCCGTATTAAGGCGATACCGCGAATGGCTCAATATATCAGTTTTGGTTCCTTAGATCTTACTCAGTTACTTGGATAACTGTGGTAATTCTAGAGCTAATACATGCAATCAGAACTCTGACCAGTGATGGGACGAGTGCTTTTATTAGATCAAAACCAATCGACGGAGGGCCTCGCGTCCGAAGTCGTTACTTTTGATGAATCTGGATAACTTTTGCCGATCGCATGGTCCAGTACCGGCGACGCATCTTTCAAATGTCTGCCTTATCAACTTTCGATGGTAGTTTCTGCGACTACCATGGTTGTCACGGGTAACGGGGAATCAGGGTTCGATTCCGGAGAGGGAGCCTGAGAAACGGCTACCACATCCAAGGAAGGCAGCAGGCGCGCAAATTACCCACTCCCGGCACGGGGAGGTAGTGACGAAAAATAACGATACGGGACTCTTACGAGGCCTCGTAATCGGAATGAGTACACTTTAAATATTTTAACGAGGAACAATTGGAGGGCAAGTCTGGTGCCAGCAGCCGCGGTAATTCCAGCTCCAATAGCGTATACTAAAATTGTTGCGGTTAAAAAGCTCGTAGTTGCATTTGTGCGCCGCGCTGTCGGTGCACCGCTTCCGCGGTGATACTGACACGTCTGCGGAGCATATCGTCGGTGAGCCGGCGGTAAAACGCCGGTTCAATATCAAAATCCTATCGCGGTGCTCTTCGTTGAGTGTCGAGATGGGCCGACAATTTTACTTTGAACAAATTAGAGTGCTCAAAGCGGGCTCAAAATGCCGCTTGAATATTTCGTGCATGGAATAATAGAATATGATCTCGGTTCTATTTTGTTGGTTTTCAGAACTCCGAGGTAATGATTAATAGGGATAACTGGGGGCATTCGTATTGCGACGTTAGAGGTGAAATTCTTGGATCGTCGCAAGACGAACATCAGCGAAAGCATTTGCCAAAGGTGTTTTCATCAATCAAGAACGAAAGTTAGAGGTTCGAAGGCGATTAGATACCGCCCTAGTTCTAACCGTAAATATGTCATCTAGCGATCCGCCGACGTTACTACAATGGCTCGGCGGGCAGCTTCCGGGAAACCAAAGATTTTGGACTCCGGGGGGAGTATGGTTGCAAAGCTGAAACTTAAAGGAATTGACGGAAGGGCACCACCAGGAGTGGAGCCTGCGGCTTAATTTGACTCAACACGGGAAATCTCACCAGGCCCGGACACCGGAAGGATTGACAGATTAACAGCTCTTTCTTGATTCGGTGGGTGGTGGTGCATGGCCGTTCTTAGTTGGTGGAGCGATTTGTCTGGTTAATTCCGGTAACGAACGAGACTCTAGCCTGCTAAATAGGCGTCGTCATTTAGGTGTGCGCGATTTCGGTCGCGCAACTCACTGGCGGCGTATTAAAATTCTTCTTAGAGGGACCGGCGTCTTCGAGGCGCACGAGATTGAGCAATAACAGGTCTGTGATGCCCTTAGATGTCCTGGGCCGCACGCGCGCTACACTGAAGGAATCAGCATGTTCTCCCTGGCCTAGAGGCCCGGGCAACCCGTTGAAACTCCTTCGTGCTGGGGATTGGGGTTTGCAATTATCCCCCATAAACGAGGAATTCCTAGTAAGCGCGAGTCATAAGCTCGCGTTGATTACGTCCCTGCCCTTTGTACACACCGCCCGTCGCTACTACCGATTGAATGATTTAGTGAGGTCTTCGGACCGACACGCGGTGGCTTCACGGCCGTCGGCGTTGTTGGGAAGTTGACCAAACTTGATCATTTAGAGGAAGTAAAAGTCGTAACAAGGTTTCCGTAGGGGAACCTGCGGAAGGATCATTAACGTACGTACGCATCGCGCCGCCTGACCGTGGTCAGCGCGCGCACGTTGCATATGTTGTTAAAGACACGCCACAACAAAAAGAGACGAGAGGAACCCTGCACGTCCGCCGCCCACTCCCCTGCGCTTGATCGCTCGGATGGGATGGTACGTTGGGATCCTCAATCTCGACACCGTAAACGCCCTGGTGTATAAACGGGCGCTCACTGAGTATAACTATTAAACGACAAAAAACAAACACTAAGTATAACTATTAACGAAACAAACCATTACCCTGGACGGTGGATCACTTGGCTCGCGGGTCGATGAAGAACGCAGTTAACTGCGCGTCATAGTGTGAACTGCAGGACACATTTGAACATCGACATTTCGAACGCACATTGCGGTCCGTGGAGAAACATCCAGGACCACTCCTGTCTGAGGGCCGGCTGCATAAAAACAAATACCACACTGTCCTAAAACACTTTGAAACGAAAGGAGTTTGGACACTTGGCGGTTCCGTGAAGGCGGTGCGCGCGAGACTCTCCAACGAGGCGATCGCGCGCAACGCTGTAAGCGGTCCGCTTAAAAATGATATCGTGTTATATCTATCGTGTGTCGTTCGAGCGTTGTTGCGCCCGACGCAATCCACTCCCGTCTCTGGGTGTGGCGCCATCGAAACCCTCCACCGTACCGTGCGCGTGGTGGGGTGCGAGCCGCGTGCGAGCTGCGTGTGCGAGCGCGTCGATCGACCGACCCTTCCGTTAACGGTGAATCGGTCGACGGCGCGCGAACGCCGCTCTCCACGCGCCGCGCCGCCGCGCTCTACGACGGTGGCCGGGGGCGTCACGATATCAGAGATCGGGTGTGAGGTGTCGCGCTGGGTGCGCTTCGCTCTCGGCACGCACGCACGATAGTGTGAAACGCGCAACTGTGCACACAAAGCGCAGTGAGTAGGCGGACTCGACGTCCGGACTCGCGCGACGGCGCCGTGCGCGCGCGCTGACCCGCTCGCGTGCGGCGCCGTCGAGCTGACGGATATCGCGTCTGCCTCCATTTTTATCGTTGGCCTCAGATCAGGGAGGATCACCCGCCGAATTTAAGCATATTAGTAAGCGGAGGAAAAGAAACTAACCAGGATTTCCTTAGTAGCGGCGAGCGAACAGGAAACAGCCCAGCACTGAATCGCGCGGTTGTAACGATCGCGGGAGATGTGGTGTTCGGGAGGTTCCGCTATCTCGTCGTCGCCGCTCCTGTCCAAGTTCGTCTTGAACGGGGCCGTTTTCCCGTAGAGGGTGCCAGGCCCGTAGCGACGGAGCGAGGCGGCGAGAGGGACACTCCTCAGAGTCGGGTTGCTTGAGAGTGCAGCCCTAAGTGGGTGGTAAACTCCATCTAAGGCTAAATATTACCGCGAGACCGATAGCGAACAAGTACCGTGAGGGAAAGTTGAAAAGAACTTTGAAGAGAGAGTTCAAGAGTACGTGAAACCGTCCAGGGGTAAACCTGCGAAACTCGAATGAACGAACGGAGAGATTCATCGACATCCGACGGCGTACGGGCGCGCGCCTCGATGTCGCGCGCGCACCCCTAGCGGGCGTCGCGCGCGGCACGGGTCGCGTCCGGTTGTATGTCCGTCGGCGTCGTGCACTTCTCTCTCAGTAATGCATCGCGACCCGTTCTCGGTCGGCTTAAGCGCCCATCCGATTCGCCCAGTGGTAGGAGACTACCGCTGGACCGTGACGGTGGCCGGCCGGCCGGGGACGGTATTGGTACGAAACGCGCACGCGCCTCGCGCGCGTCCGGCCCGACGCAAGCTCGCGCCGTTACCGGTCGCGGTCCTGCCACAGTGCGGACCGCTCGGCGGCGCCGCTGTCGTCGCAGCCGTGCTGCCTCGGACCGTGCGCGTCTCAGTCTGCGATGAGTCATTTTCGGGCACTCGCAGGACCCGTCTTGAAACACGGACCAAGGAGTCTAGCATGTGTGCGAGTCATTGAGTTGTCTTTGTCACAAAACTGAAAGGCGCAACGAAAGTGAACGTAGGGAGGATGGAGCGCCGGCCTCGCGTCGGCCTCCCGCACTCCCGAGGCGTCTCGTTTCCAATCCGTGAATGCAGGCGCGCTCAGAGCACAGATGCTGGGACCCGAAAGATGGTGAACTATGCCTGGTCAGGTCGAAGTCAGGGGAAACCCTGATGGAGGACCGTAGCGATTCTGACGTGCAAATCGATCGTCGGAACTGGGTATAGGGGCGAAAGACTAATCGAACCATCTAGTAGCTGGTTCCGTCCGAAGTTTCCCTCAGGATAGCTGGCGTCGACGAACAGTCCCATCCGGTAAAGCGAATGATTAGAGGCATTGGGGCCGAAACGACCTCAACCTATTCTCAAACTTTAAATGGGTGAGAACTCCGGCTTACTCGAACGATGAAGCCGGAGATCTGATGACGGTGCCAAGTGGGCCAATTTTGGTAAGCAGAACTGGCGCTGTGGGATGAACCAAACGTATTGTTAAGGCGCCTAAAAAACGCTCATGGGACACCATGAAAGGCGTTGGTCGCTCATGACAGCAGGACGGTGGCCATGGAAGTCGGAATCCGCTAAGGAGTGTGCAACGACTCACCTGCCGAAGCAACCAGCCCTGAAAATGGATGGCGCTGAAGCGCTTTGCCTATACAATACCGTTACGGGCACGTGCGGCGCATGTCGCGTCATTATGCCGTAACGAGTAGGACGTGCGCGGCGGAGAGCGCAGAAGGGTCTGGGCGCGAGCCCGCCTGGAGCCTCCGTCGGTGCAGATCTTGGTGGTAGTAGCAAATACTCCAGCGAGGCCCTGGAGGACTGACGTGGAGAAGGGTTTCGCGTGAACAGTAGTTGCTCGCGAGTCAGTCGATCCTAAGCTCAAGGAGAGATCTTATGTCGATG
>JARPMR010000022.1:25000-30000 GCA_029955525.1 Oeneis ivallda | reverse complement strand
GTTGGGCTATTTTGGGTTTTGTTGGGTTATGTTGGGTTATTGTGGGGTATTGTGGGTTACGTCGGGTTTTGTTGGGTTATGTTGGTTTATTTTGGGTAATATTGGGTAACTTTGGGTTATGTTGGGTTATTTTGGGTTTTGTTGGGTTATGTTAGGTTATGTTGGGTTATGTTGGGCTATTTTGGGTTATGTCAGGTTTTGTTGGGATATGTTGGGTTATTTTGGGTTATGTTGGGTTATGTTAGGTTATGTTGGGTTATGTTGGGCTATTTTGGGTTATGTCAGGTTTTGTTGGGTGATGTTGGGTAATTTTGGATTTTGTTGGGTTATGTTAGGTTATGTTGTATTAGGTTGGGCTATTTTGGGTTATGTCAGGTTGTGTTGGGATATGTTGGGTTATTTTATGTTGTGTTGGGTTATTGTGGGGTATTTTGGGTTACTTCGGGTTTTGTTGGTTTATTTTGGGTAACTTTGGGTTATGTTTGGTTATTTTGGGTTATGTTGGGTTATGTTAGGTTATGTTGGGTTATGTTGGGCTATTTTGGGTTATGTCAGGTTTTGTTGGGTTATGTTAGGTTATGCTGGGCTATTTTGGGTTATCTCAGGTTGTGTTGGGATATGTTGGGTTATTTTATGTTGTGTTGGGTTATTGTGGGGTATTTTGGGTTACTTCGGGTTTTGTTGGTTTATTTTGGGTAACTTTGGGTTATGTTGGGTAATGTTTGCTTTATGTTCGGTTACGTTAGGTTATGTTGGGTTATGTTGGGCTATTTTGGGTTATGACAGGTTTTGATGGGTTATGTTGGTTTATGTTGGGTTATTTTAGGTTATTTTGGATAATTTTGGGTAACTTTAGGTTATTTTGGGTTATGTTTGGCTATTTTGGGTTCTGTTAGGTCATGTTAGGATATGTTAGGTTATTTTGGGTTATGTTGGGTAATGTTTCCTTTATGTACGGTTATGTTGGGTTATGTTGGATTATGTTGGGTTGTGTTGGGTTATTTTGGGTAATTCTGGGTTATGTTGGGTTTGTTGGGTTATGTTAGGTTATGTTGGACTATGTTGGGCTATTTTGGATTATTTTGGGTTATGTCAGGTTTGTTGGGTTATGTTAGCTTATAGTTGTTCATTTTGGGCTATGTTGGGTTTTGTTGGGTAACGTTAGGATATGTTGGGTTATTTTGGGTTATGTTGGGTTTTGTTGGGTGGGTTATGTTAGGTGATGTTGGGTTATGTTGTGTTGTGTTATGTTATGTTATTTTCTCGTTTATGTCAGGTTTTGTTGGGTGATGTTGGGTTCTGTTGGGTCATGTTAGGATATGTTAGTTTTTTTCGGTTATGTTGGGTTATGTTGGGTTATGTTAGGTTATGTTAGCTTGTGTTGGTTCATGTTGGGCTATGCCCCCCCCCCATACTCAATACATAGTAAAATTTTTAAACATAATTAAATACAATCTTTGTTCTAATATCCATTTTGACGTTGACGCTATTCTGTTGAACGGTATAATATGTGGGAACGTGTCGACGTTGAGCGCGACGTGATGCAAGACGTGCAAGTCGAAAGCGCGGAAGGCGGCGAGTAGAGACTTGCTGCTCCCGGATCGTAACGCGATGCGCGCATGCAGCGCATGCAGTGTATGCGTGCGCGTGTCTGTGATTGTCTCCGGTTGCCGCGCCTCTCCCGCCCCGATGGTTTTTTAACTGCAACGTCTGTGACTGCGTCCGCAGCGTCGCGTCGTTCTTACGCGATTGAAGTTTAATAACATAACATAACATATAACATAATTATAGAACGTTGTCGGCCGACGGAATCGCGTCCGATGAGTCTTTGGCGGCGCCGAGACCTCTACTTTTCGCGTTCTGCGCGTTGGAGGGGTGTTTCGAGTCGCTCGATTTCTCATCTAAATGCGTAGTTCCGTAGTTTTGTACAATCTATGTATTGTGCAATAGCAGCGGTCGTTAAAAGTGTTCAAAGCGTGCAAAATAAGCGCACATGATAATTAAACCTGGGGACGTTTTACGTGATCCACTTACAAGTGCCAATCTCTACGAGGTGAGCGCTTGAATGTGTTTTTTTACGTATAACGCGTGGGTTATCGGTATACAGTCTCTCTAACACCGGGCGACGGTCATAATATTGTGCACGCGTCTGTTGCTTCAACAGACGTGGACACTAATTGTAGCACCTTGGCGTGCTTGTGTTCGCTGTCTCGTTAACGAACTTTCGAACTTGGGACCGAGTCTACCCTACACTGGGAGACGAGGGTCCTCTTTTGGCGGCGGAGTTCTCTCCACCGATCCATTTTTGTGTTGTCGGGCACCACGTCGCTCCAGTTGACCTGGAGCGCACGCGAGTCGCTACGATCTCCGTCGTGTGTTGTGCGCGCTGCGCTCGTGTGTATTGCGCACGCGTGGCGCCGGCGCGCGCGCGCGCGCGCGCGCACGCGCGGATGGGCTATGTACCGTTGAAACGGATAGCTCCCTGGTTGATCCTGCCAGTAGTTATATGCTTGTCTCAAAGATTAAGCCATGCATGTCTCAGTGCAAGCCGTATTAAGGCGATACCGCGAATGGCTCAATATATCAGTTTTGGTTCCTTAGATCTTACTCAGTTACTTGGATAACTGTGGTAATTCTAGAGCTAATACATGCAATCAGAACTCTGACCAGTGATGGGACGAGTGCTTTTATTAGATCAAAACCAATCGACGGAGGGCCTCGCGTCCGAAGTCGTTACTTTTGATGAATCTGGATAACTTTTGCCGATCGCATGGTCCAGTACCGGCGACGCATCTTTCAAATGTCTGCCTTATCAACTTTCGATGGTAGTTTCTGCGACTACCATGGTTGTCACGGGTAACGGGGAATCAGGGTTCGATTCCGGAGAGGGAGCCTGAGAAACGGCTACCACATCCAAGGAAGGCAGCAGGCGCGCAAATTACCCACTCCCGGCACGGGGAGGTAGTGACGAAAAATAACGATACGGGACTCTTACGAGGCCTCGTAATCGGAATGAGTACACTTTAAATATTTTAACGAGGAACAATTGGAGGGCAAGTCTGGTGCCAGCAGCCGCGGTAATTCCAGCTCCAATAGCGTATACTAAAATTGTTGCGGTTAAAAAGCTCGTAGTTGCATTTGTGCGCCGCGCTGTCGGTGCACCGCTTCCGCGGTGATACTGACACGTCTGCGGAGCATATCGTCGGTGAGCCGGCGGTAAAACGCCGGTTCAATATCAAAATCCTATCGCGGTGCTCTTCGTTGAGTGTCGAGATGGGCCGACAATTTTACTTTGAACAAATTAGAGTGCTCAAAGCGGGCTCAAAATGCCGCTTGAATATTTCGTGCATGGAATAATAGAATATGATCTCGGTTCTATTTTGTTGGTTTTCAGAACTCCGAGGTAATGATTAATAGGGATAACTGGGGGCATTCGTATTGCGACGTTAGAGGTGAAATTCTTGGATCGTCGCAAGACGAACATCAGCGAAAGCATTTGCCAAAGGTGTTTTCATCAATCAAGAACGAAAGTTAGAGGTTCGAAGGCGATTAGATACCGCCCTAGTTCTAACCGTAAATATGTCATCTAGCGATCCGCCGACGTTACTACAATGGCTCGGCGGGCAGCTTCCGGGAAACCAAAGATTTTGGACTCCGGGGGGAGTATGGTTGCAAAGCTGAAACTTAAAGGAATTGACGGAAGGGCACCACCAGGAGTGGAGCCTGCGGCTTAATTTGACTCAACACGGGAAATCTCACCAGGCCCGGACACCGGAAGGATTGACAGATTAACAGCTCTTTCTTGATTCGGTGGGTGGTGGTGCATGGCCGTTCTTAGTTGGTGGAGCGATTTGTCTGGTTAATTCCGGTAACGAACGAGACTCTAGCCTGCTAAATAGGCGTCGTCATTTAGGTGTGCGCGATTTCGGTCGCGCAACTCACTGGCGGCGTATTAAAATTCTTCTTAGAGGGACCGGCGTCTTCGAGGCGCACGAGATTGAGCAATAACAGGTCTGTGATGCCCTTAGATGTCCTGGGCCGCACGCGCGCTACACTGAAGGAATCAGCATGTTCTCCCTGGCCTAGAGGCCCGGGCAACCCGTTGAAACTCCTTCGTGCTGGGGATTGGGGTTTGCAATTATCCCCCATAAACGAGGAATTCCTAGTAAGCGCGAGTCATAAGCTCGCGTTGATTACGTCCCTGCCCTTTGTACACACCGCCCGTCGCTACTACCGATTGAATGATTTAGTGAGGTCTTCGGACCGACACGCGGTGGCTTCACGGCCGTCGGCGTTGTTGGGAAGTTGACCAAACTTGATCATTTAGAGGAAGTAAAAGTCGTAACAAGGTTTCCGTAGGGGAACCTGCGGAAGGATCATTAACGTACGTACGCATCGCGCCGCCTGACCGTGGTCAGCGCGCGCACGTTGCATATGTTGTTAAAGACACGCCACAACAAAAAGAGACGAGAGGAACCCTGCACGTCCGCCGCCCACTCCCCTGCGCTTGATCGCTCGGATGGGATGGTACGTTGGGATCCTCAATCTCGACACCGTAAACGCCCTGGTGTATAAACGGGCGCTCACTGAGTATAACTATTAAACGACAAAAAACAAACACTAAGTATAACTATTAACGAAACAAACCATTACCCTGGACGGTGGATCACTTGGCTCGCGGGTCGATGAAGAACGCAGTTAACTGCGCGTCATAGTGTGAACTGCAGGACACATTTGAACATCGACATTTCGAACGCACATTGCGGTCCGTGGAGAAACATCCAGGACCACTCCTGTCTGAGGGCCGGCTGCATAAAAACAAATACCACACTGTCCTAAAACACTTTGAAACGAAAGGAGTTTGGACACTTGGCGGTTCCGTGAAGGCGGTGCGCGCGAGACTCTCCAACGAGGCGATCGCGCGCAACGCTGTAAGCGGTCCGCTTAAAAATGATATCGTGTTATATCTATCGTGTGTCGTTCGAGCGTTGTTGCGCCCG
>JARPMR010000022.1:17500-22500 GCA_029955525.1 Oeneis ivallda | reverse complement strand
TATAGAAGGGAGATATGGTTCGGAACGCGAAGAGCACCGCATTTGCGGCGGTGTCCGGATACTCTCTGCGGACCTTGAAAATTCAGGTGAGGGATGTACGTGGAGATGTCGCGCCGGTTCGTACCCATATCCGCAGCAGGTCTCCAAGGTGAAGAGCCTCTAGTCGATAGAATAATGTAGGTAAGGGAAGTCGGCAAATTGGATCCGTAACTTCGGAATAAGGATTGGCTCTGAGGACCGGGGCGTGTCGGGTTTGGACGGGAAGCGGATGCGGCCGGTGCCGGGCCTGGTCGATGCTCGAGCGTCTCTCGGGGCGCGAGGGCGGAATCCGGACCCGCGTTCCGGCCTTCCGCGGATCTTCCTAGCCGTAAGGCCGCGTCGGTTTCGCCTCGTGCGCGATCGGCGCGGTTCTGTACGACCGCCGTTCAACGGTCAGCTCAGAACTGGCACGGACAAGGGGAATCCGACTGTCTAATTAAAACAAAGCATTGCGATGGCCCTCGCGGGTGTTGACGCAATGTGATTTCTGCCCAGTGCTCTGAATGTCAACGTGAAGAGATTCAAGCAAGCGCGGGTAAACGGCGGGAGTAACTATGACTCTCTTAAGGTAGCCAAATGCCTCGTCATCTAATTAGTGACGCGCATGAATGGATTAACGAGATTCCCGCTGTCCCTATCTACTACTACTTGCGTCTGAGCCTCCGTGGCGAACGGACGTGTTGGCGAGCGCTCCGCGTAATTTATTTATTTTAAATAGATTTTCGCGGTTTTCCTCGACTTTTCTTGATTTTCCTTGCTATATTATTTTGTTGTGTGACTATTGTGCTTTGTGAACTGTGTTTAGTGCCCGGATACACCCGTTTTGTGGCTGTTTCTTCGGCAGAGAGGTTGAGCCGCCTGGGCTGCTCCAGGCGCTCCCTCGGGAAAGGACCCTGTTAGTTTTAGTTGCGCCGTGTTCTGGACGCTTATCTGTAGCCCGTAAGTCTAGTTTTAGTGCTAGTTTTAGGCTATAGGACAGGACCTTACCACGTGTGTTTTTAGGTTAGAACACGTGCTTGCACGTGGTATTTTAGGTTAGAACTTTGCACATTGTGCAATAAATAGACACTTAATGGCAACACCGGGCGGTGGTGTGCAAATTTCTTAGATTAATCTGTGGCAGTGACACTTTAGTTGAGTGACTTTGACAGCTGTCAATTTTTGACAGCTGCCAATTTTTAGTGGTAAGGTGGTGATAGTGACACTCTGTGTTGACATTTTGGCACCTGTCAAATTTATTTTGACATCTGTCAAATTTATTTTGACAGCTGTCATTACGTCAGTTTGACGTCTGTGTGAGTAAGTGGAATGTGACAGTGACACTCTTTGACATTTTCTGTGAGTACTTTGACAGTTGTCATTTCTGACAGCTGTCAATCGTTCGGTAGGGCCTTAAGCCCTGTTGTAGACGCCCCGACACGATAGGTTGGGAGTTTGGTCGGACCCGGTGTCGGACCCGACCGCCTCATCCTATGCTGTTCAACAGAGTAGCGTCAACGTATTTGTGTTAATACACGAACGGACTCATTGACTTTTTATTCTTAATACACGAACGGACTCATTGACTTTGTATTCTTAATACACGAACGGACTCTTGGACATAGTGTTTGTGTAAATTCACCATGGACGGGAAGGAGGCTCCAGCCTCCTCTCCCTTCGGCTCCCGGTCGTCCCTGACGCCGCGAACGCCACCTGGTGGCCGCGCCCGCGCGCGTGCTAACACGATGGAGGAGGATCGGGAGCCCACGCCCCCGGGGCCGCCGCCGCCCCCGGCTCGGCCGCCGCGGCCGCGGGCCACACCTCCTGCTGCTCCTGGACCTTCTACGGGAAACATGGGACCCACTCCAGCGGCCAAGCGCCCACTGACCTCTCCGGAGGAGCGGCGCCCGGCGGACGTGGTGCGCATGTGTCGGCCCACGGTGCCCGCTCCGGAGCCACCAACTGCTGCTGGGGGCTCTGCCGAGCCCAGACATGAAGAGCGCGTTGCATCGTCTGCCACCTCGGCTGCTGCCTCGGTTGCCGATCCGACATCCGAGGACGAAGCTAGCGGCGACGAAGCCATCGGACTTTCGCGCAATACGAAAGAGCAGTTATTGGACCGCGCGCATCGTGACCTGGAGGATATTATGGCGCATGTGACTGGTCACGCATCTAGATTGAACAAGGACAGCATGAACGCTATTGGCGCCAACATCAGAGACGCACTGGCGGTGGTCGCAACCCTGAGCCTGCGGCTCAGCGAAAACGAACTGAGGCTCGCTGAAGCGAATTTGAGGATCAAGACGCTGGAGCACGAAGCCATGATGGCACGCAGCGAGCTAAAAAGGAGCGCAGTGTCTTCGGCCCCAGCGGCTGCACCTACTCCGTCGTACTCCTCGGTGCTCCGCCTGCCCCGGAAAGCAGAGCCTGTACAGATTCCGGCGGCCAGTGGACCGGTCCTGGCGTTCTATCCTGCAGCGGACCAACAGGATAAACTTAAATCGGCCGAAGACACAAAGGCAGAGTTAAAGCGCTCCATCAAGCCGCAGGACATTGACGTGCAGGTGGACCGGATGCGCAAGGTAGGCAATGCGGGAGTGGTTGTCCAGACGAGGACCCCATTAGCGGCAGAGAGGCTGCGGAGCGCCGCTCCGCCCACACTTCGTGTTGCGGAGCCGCAGAAGAAGCTTCCGCGTCTGTGCCTGCGCAATCTGGATGGCGACCCCAAGGAGGACGAAATACTAGGCTCCATTCTGGACCAGAATCTCCAAGGGACAGAATGGACCTTGGAGAAATTGAAACAGCAGGCGAAAATCTTTAAACGTAGGGGTCGCCACGCGGACAGTACTACGGCCATTATTGAATGCTCGCCTACCTTGCGCGACGTACTGCTGGGAAAGGAACGCCTCTACATTGGCTGGCAGGCAGTGGAAGTAACAGACTTTATCGCGGTCACGTGTTGCCTTAAGTGCCAACAGTATGGACATCCGGAGCGCTACTGCAAGGCAGCGGAGGCCACCTGTGCAAGGTGCGGTGTGAGTGGCCACCGGAAACCTGATTGCAAAGCGGAGAAGGAGCGATGCGCCACTTGCCACAAATTCGGACGCGCGGAGGCAAGCACGCACATAACCGCCTCCAGGGCATGTCCTGCGCGCCGTTACGCGGAGGAGAGATCTGTCGCCACCACCAACTACGGAATTCACTAGCCGGCCATTGAGAATTGGACAGCTGAACCTGGGTGGTTCCATCGTCGCCACCCAGGAATTGCCGGCGCTGGCCAGGGAGCTGCGCCTGGATGTTGTTCTTGTTCAAGAACAATACTCTCAGGCGCGGCCCGGGCTCTCCCTCGTCCAGTTTGGAGAGTCCCCAAAGGCCGGCCTCTACGTAGCATCCCAGAACGTCGGCGTGGTGGTGCTGCAGCAGTGGTGCACGGAGCACTGCCTGGTGGCGGCAGTCAAGCATGGTGCGGAGGAGTACGTGGTGGTCTCCGCTTATTTCCAATATTGCCAGCCAATCGATGTCCACCTGCACCACTTGGAGAGGGTGAGGAACGCTATGAACGGACGCAGACTTCTGATAGGTGCAGACGCCAACGCGCACTCTCCCATGTGGCACAGTGCGCCGCGTCACTACACCGGACGAGGACACGAGGCCGAACACCGGCGTAAGAGTATGGAGGAGTTTATAATGTCGGCCGGGCTCACCATTCACAATCAGCCGGATCAACCTTTCACCTTCAGTGGCCCCAATGGTGAGTCCAACATTGATGTGACCCTCAGCACCGCGAGCTTAAGAGTAGGAACATGGGAGGTGCACAGCTCTGCGTCCAGCAGCGACCACCGTATCATTACGTACGAGATTACACCGGCCTGTTCGCGACGATCTGCAGAGTGCGCCGAGCCGGCGGTATGTGAGCCGCCGAGGTTTCGGGTACATGGGGTGGATTGGGACCGCTTCCGTGCGACGATCGGGGCCCGTATGGGGTACCTGGGATCCAGCAAGTCTGCGTCGGTCCTGGCTCGTGAATTCACGGAGGTAGTGGTGCGCACAGCACATGAGTGTCTGGGGGTGAAGGAAAGCCGTGGGAACACTGGCTACGAGTGGTGGTCTCCCAGGTTGGAGAGACAACGTAAGCTCGTAGCCAGATTGCGGAGCAAATGGCAGCATGCGCGGAAAAACGGTGCCTCAGTGCACGAAGAGACGGCAAGAGAGGCATTTCATGCAGAGCGGCGCAAGTACCGGCGGCTGATGGTGGAGGAGCAGAACAACTTCCATCTCCGTGTTGCCGAGTCCGGTAATGCTGACCCCTTTGGCCAGGCGTACAGGACCGCTAGCGGAAGATTCCGTCCGCCTCCGAATGTGATCAACGGGGTCAAGTATGCCGAGGGCTTTCCGGAGGGGGTGAGTGAGGCCGCGGACAACCTGATGCGGGCCCTGTGCCCCGATGACGATCCGTCTAGGGACACGGGGTACCATCGGCAAGTCCGTATAGCGGCAGCGCTCATTCCGTCGGGTTCTTCTGCTCCCCCGCCGTCCGTTGACGCTCTGTGGGTTATCGTCAAGTCACTGCCTAATACCGCGCCTGGTATCGACGGGATCAACGCTCGCATGCTCCGGCAAGTTTGGATGGCGGCATCCGTGGAATTCCACCGGGTGTTCGCCTCGTGCGTAGTAGAGGGGGTTTTTCCCGACGTGTGGAAGGATGGGAGGCTCATCGTTCTCCCCAAGGGGAACGATAAGCCCCTCACTGACCCCAAGGCTTACCGTCCGATCACGCTCCTCTCCGTTCTTGGGAAAATTTTGGAACGCGTAATGTTGTTATGCGCGCCCCAGATCACCAGTGGGATCTCGGACTTTCAGCACGGATTCTCTCCGGGAAGATCGACGGTCACGGCGTTGCAAGCGGTTCTGAACACTGCCAAAACTACTGAAGCGAAGTATGTGCAAGCCGTCTTTTTAGACATTTCGGGTGCCTTCGACAA
>JARPMR010000022.1:7500-12500 GCA_029955525.1 Oeneis ivallda | reverse complement strand
TTCCCCTATATTGACCAAATAGAACCTAATTTAAGTTTAGCACCTGAACCCCAACCTAGCCTATTTTTAGACTTTGGCAAAATATAATATGCACTTGTTAGGTTTGGTTTGGTTGTGTTAGGTTAGGTTAGGTTAGGCTTATGTAGGGTCATGTTATGTTAGGTTATGTTAGCTTATGTTGAGTTATATTAGTTAGTGTTTGCTTTATGTTGGTCTATATAGCACTTGTTGGGTTTAGTTTTGTTATGTTAGGTTAGGTTAGGGTTTAGTTGGGTTACGTTTAGGTTATGTCAGGTTATGTTGGGTTATGTTAGCTTATGTTAGATTATGTTAGATTATGTTGAGTTATGTAATTTAATGTTTGCTTTATGTTGGGCTATGTTAGGTTTTTAAACTCAAGTTGGGCGCATTGACCCAATACAACCTAAGTGTACACCTAAACTAAGTTTAGATTTTGGCAAAATATGTATATAGCACTTGTTAGTTTTAGTTTGATTATGTTAGGTTAGGTTAGGGTTATGTTGGGTTATGTTAAGATATGTTGGATTATGTTTGGTTGTGTTGGGTTATTTTGGATAATTTTGGGTTATTTTGGGTTATGTTGGGTTATGTTAGGTTATGTTTGGCTACGTTGGGCTATTTTGGGTTTTGTTGGGTTATGTTGGGTTATTGTGGGGTATTGTGGGTTACGTCGGGTTTTGTTGGGTTATGTTGGTTTATTTTGGGTAATATTGGGTAACTTTGGGTTATGTTGGGTTATTTTGGGTTTTGTTGGGTTATGTTAGGTTATGTTGGGTTATGTTGGGCTATTTTGGGTTATGTCAGGTTTTGTTGGGATATGTTGGGTTATTTTGGGTTATGTTGGGTTATGTTAGGTTATGTTGGGTTATGTTGGGCTATTTTGGGTTATGTCAGGTTTTGTTGGGTGATGTTGGGTAATTTTGGATTTTGTTGGGTTATGTTAGGTTATGTTGTATTAGGTTGGGCTATTTTGGGTTATGTCAGGTTGTGTTGGGATATGTTGGGTTATTTTATGTTGTGTTGGGTTATTGTGGGGTATTTTGGGTTACTTCGGGTTTTGTTGGTTTATTTTGGGTAACTTTGGGTTATGTTTGGTTATTTTGGGTTATGTTGGGTTATGTTAGGTTATGTTGGGTTATGTTGGGCTATTTTGGGTTATGTCAGGTTTTGTTGGGTTATGTTAGGTTATGCTGGGCTATTTTGGGTTATCTCAGGTTGTGTTGGGATATGTTGGGTTATTTTATGTTGTGTTGGGTTATTGTGGGGTATTTTGGGTTACTTCGGGTTTTGTTGGTTTATTTTGGGTAACTTTGGGTTATGTTGGGTAATGTTTGCTTTATGTTCGGTTACGTTAGGTTATGTTGGGTTATGTTGGGCTATTTTGGGTTATGACAGGTTTTGATGGGTTATGTTGGTTTATGTTGGGTTATTTTAGGTTATTTTGGATAATTTTGGGTAACTTTAGGTTATTTTGGGTTATGTTTGGCTATTTTGGGTTCTGTTAGGTCATGTTAGGATATGTTAGGTTATTTTGGGTTATGTTGGGTAATGTTTCCTTTATGTACGGTTATGTTGGGTTATGTTGGATTATGTTGGGTTGTGTTGGGTTATTTTGGGTAATTCTGGGTTATGTTGGGTTTGTTGGGTTATGTTAGGTTATGTTGGACTATGTTGGGCTATTTTGGATTATTTTGGGTTATGTCAGGTTTGTTGGGTTATGTTAGCTTATAGTTGTTCATTTTGGGCTATGTTGGGTTTTGTTGGGTAACGTTAGGATATGTTGGGTTATTTTGGGTTATGTTGGGTTTTGTTGGGTGGGTTATGTTAGGTGATGTTGGGTTATGTTGTGTTGTGTTATGTTATGTTATTTTCTCGTTTATGTCAGGTTTTGTTGGGTGATGTTGGGTTCTGTTGGGTCATGTTAGGATATGTTAGTTTTTTTCGGTTATGTTGGGTTATGTTGGATTATGTTAGGTTATGTTAGCTTGTGTTGGTTCATGTTGGGCTATGCCCCCCCCCCCCCCCCCCCATACTCAATACATAGTAAAATTTTTAAACATAATTAAATACAATCTTTGTTCTAATATCCATTTTGACGTTGACGCTATTCTGTTGAACGGTATAATATGTGGGAACGTGTCGACGTTGAGCGCGACGTGATGCAAGACGTGCAAGTCGAAAGCGCGGAAGGCGGCGAGTAGAGACTTGCTGCTCCCGGATCGTAACGCGATGCGCGCATGCAGCGCATGCAGTGTATGCGTGCGCGTGTCTGTGATTGTCTCCGGTTGCCGCGCCTCTCCCGCCCCGATGGTTTTTTAACTGCAACGTCTGTGACTGCGTCCGCAGCGTCGCGTCGTTCTTACGCGATTGAAGTTTAATAACATAACATAACATATAACATAATTATAGAACGTTGTCGGCCGACGGAATCGCGTCCGATGAGTCTTTGGCGGCGCCGAGACCTCTACTTTTCGCGTTCTGCGCGTTGGAGGGGTGTTTCGAGTCGCTCGATTTCTCATCTAAATGCGTAGTTCCGTAGTTTTGTACAATCTATGTATTGTGCAATAGCAGCGGTCGTTAAAAGTGTTCAAAGCGTGCAAAATAAGCGCACATGATAATTAAACCTGGGGACGTTTTACGTGATCCACTTACAAGTGCCAATCTCTACGAGGTGAGCGCTTGAATGTGTTTTTTTACGTATAACGCGTGGGTTATCGGTATACAGTCTCTCTAACACCGGGCGACGGTCATAATATTGTGCACGCGTCTGTTGCTTCAACAGACGTGGACACTAATTGTAGCACCTTGGCGTGCTTGTGTTCGCTGTCTCGTTAACGAACTTTCGAACTTGGGACCGAGTCTACCCTACACTGGGAGACGAGGGTCCTCTTTTGGCGGCGGAGTTCTCTCCACCGATCCATTTTTGTGTTGTCGGGCACCACGTCGCTCCAGTTGACCTGGAGCGCACGCGAGTCGCTACGATCTCCGTCGTGTGTTGTGCGCGCTGCGCTCGTGTGTATTGCGCACGCGTGGCGCCGGCGCGCGCGCGCGCGCGCGCGCACGCGCGGATGGGCTATGTACCGTTGAAACGGATAGCTCCCTGGTTGATCCTGCCAGTAGTTATATGCTTGTCTCAAAGATTAAGCCATGCATGTCTCAGTGCAAGCCGTATTAAGGCGATACCGCGAATGGCTCAATATATCAGTTTTGGTTCCTTAGATCTTACTCAGTTACTTGGATAACTGTGGTAATTCTAGAGCTAATACATGCAATCAGAACTCTGACCAGTGATGGGACGAGTGCTTTTATTAGATCAAAACCAATCGACGGAGGGCCTCGCGTCCGAAGTCGTTACTTTTGATGAATCTGGATAACTTTTGCCGATCGCATGGTCCAGTACCGGCGACGCATCTTTCAAATGTCTGCCTTATCAACTTTCGATGGTAGTTTCTGCGACTACCATGGTTGTCACGGGTAACGGGGAATCAGGGTTCGATTCCGGAGAGGGAGCCTGAGAAACGGCTACCACATCCAAGGAAGGCAGCAGGCGCGCAAATTACCCACTCCCGGCACGGGGAGGTAGTGACGAAAAATAACGATACGGGACTCTTACGAGGCCTCGTAATCGGAATGAGTACACTTTAAATATTTTAACGAGGAACAATTGGAGGGCAAGTCTGGTGCCAGCAGCCGCGGTAATTCCAGCTCCAATAGCGTATACTAAAATTGTTGCGGTTAAAAAGCTCGTAGTTGCATTTGTGCGCCGCGCTGTCGGTGCACCGCTTCCGCGGTGATACTGACACGTCTGCGGAGCATATCGTCGGTGAGCCGGCGGTAAAACGCCGGTTCAATATCAAAATCCTATCGCGGTGCTCTTCGTTGAGTGTCGAGATGGGCCGACAATTTTACTTTGAACAAATTAGAGTGCTCAAAGCGGGCTCAAAATGCCGCTTGAATATTTCGTGCATGGAATAATAGAATATGATCTCGGTTCTATTTTGTTGGTTTTCAGAACTCCGAGGTAATGATTAATAGGGATAACTGGGGGCATTCGTATTGCGACGTTAGAGGTGAAATTCTTGGATCGTCGCAAGACGAACATCAGCGAAAGCATTTGCCAAAGGTGTTTTCATCAATCAAGAACGAAAGTTAGAGGTTCGAAGGCGATTAGATACCGCCCTAGTTCTAACCGTAAATATGTCATCTAGCGATCCGCCGACGTTACTACAATGGCTCGGCGGGCAGCTTCCGGGAAACCAAAGATTTTGGACTCCGGGGGGAGTATGGTTGCAAAGCTGAAACTTAAAGGAATTGACGGAAGGGCACCACCAGGAGTGGAGCCTGCGGCTTAATTTGACTCAACACGGGAAATCTCACCAGGCCCGGACACCGGAAGGATTGACAGATTAACAGCTCTTTCTTGATTCGGTGGGTGGTGGTGCATGGCCGTTCTTAGTTGGTGGAGCGATTTGTCTGGTTAATTCCGGTAACGAACGAGACTCTAGCCTGCTAAATAGGCGTCGTCATTTAGGTGTGCGCGATTTCGGTCGCGCAACTCACTGGCGGCGTATTAAAATTCTTCTTAGAGGGACCGGCGTCTTCGAGGCGCACGAGATTGAGCAATAACAGGTCTGTGATGCCCTTAGATGTCCTGGGCCGCACGCGCGCTACACTGAAGGAATCAGCATGTTCTCCCTGGCCTAGAGGCCCGGGCAACCCGTTGAAACTCCTTCGTGCTGGGGATTGGGGTTTGCAATTATCCCCCATAAACGAGGAATTCCTAGTAAGCGCGAGTCATAAGCTCGCGTTGATTACGTCCCTGCCCTTTGTACACACCGCCCGTCGCTACTACCGATTGAATGATTTAGTGAGGTCTTCGGACCGACACGCGGTGGCTTCACGGCCGTCGGCGTTGTTGGGAAGTTGACCAAACTTGATCATTTAGAGGAAGTAAAAGTCGTAACAAGGTTTCCGTAGGG
>JARPMR010000021.1:22732199-22856179 GCA_029955525.1 Oeneis ivallda | reverse complement strand
GTACAACTAATGATGTGTCAAGGTGGCGGACACGCTGTCGGCGGGCGGCGGAGAGGCGTGCCCGAGGGCGTGGAGGGCGAGGGGCGCGCGCGGCCGCGCTGCGCTCGCTGCGAGACGGCCTAAAGCTGACTAAGGCGCAGCTCACACAGGTACAACTAATGATTGTCAAGGTGGCGGACACGCTGTCGGCGGCGGCGGAGAGCGTGCCGAGGGCGTGGAGGGGGCGAGGGCGCGGCCGGCCGCGCTGCGCTCGCTGCGAGACGGCCTAAAGCTGACTAAGGCGCAGCTCACACAGGTACAACTAATGATTGTCAAGGTGGCGGACACGCTGTCGGCGGCGGCGGAGAGCGTGCCGAGGGCGTGGAGGGCGAGGGCGCGCCGGCCCCGCGCTGCGCTCGCTGCGAGACGGCCTAAAGCTGACTAAGGCGCAGCTCACACAGGTACAACTAATGATTGTCAAGGTGGCGGACACGCTGTCGGCGGCGGCGGAGAGCGTGCCCGAGGGCGTGGAGGGCGAGGGCGCGCCGGCCCGCGCTGCGCTCGCTGCGAGACGGCCTAAAGCTGACTAAGGCAGCTCACACAGGTACAACTAATGATTGTCAAGGTGGCGGACACGCTGTCGGCGGCGGCGGAGAGCGTGCCGAGGGCGTGGAGGGCGAGGGCGCGCGGGCCGCGCTGCGCTCGCTGCGGGACGGCCTAAAGCTGACTAAGGCGCAGCTCACACAAGGTACAACTAATGATTGTCAAGGTGGCGGACACGCTGTCGGCGGCGGCGGAGAGCGTGCCCGAGGGGCGTGGAGGGCGAGGGCGCGCCGGCCGCGCTGCGCTCGCTGCGAGACGGCCTAAAGCTGACTAAGGCGCAGCTCACACAGGTACAACTAATGATTGTCAGGTGGCGGACACGCTGTCGGCGGCGGCGGAGAGCGTGCCCGAGGGCGTGGAGGGCGAGGGCGCGCCGGCCGCGCTGCGCTCGCTGCGAGACGGCCTAAAGCTGACTAAGGCGCAGCTCACACAGGTACAACTAATGATTGTCAAGGTGGCGGACACGCTGTCGGCGGCGGCGGAGAGCGTGCCCGAGGGCGTGGAGGGCGAGGGCGCGCCGGCCGCGCTGCGCTCGCTGCGGAGACGGCCTAAAGCTGACTAAGGCGCAGCTCACACAGGTACAACTAATGATTGTCAAGGTGGCGGACACGCTGTCGGCGGCGGCGGAGAGCGTGCCCGAGGGCGTGGAGGGCGAGGGCGCGCCGGCCGCGCTGCGCTCGCTGCGAGACGGCCTAAAGCTGACTAAGGCGCAGCTCACACAGGTACAACTAATGATTGTCAAGGTGGCGGACACGCTGTCGGCGGCGGCGGAGAGCGTGCCCGAGGGCGTGGAGGGCGAGGGCCGCGCCGGCCGCGCTGCGCTCGCTGCGAGACGGCCTAAAGCTGACTAAGGCGCAGCTCACACAGGTACAACTAATGATTGTCAAGGTGGCGGACACGCTGTCGGCGGCGGCGGAGAGCGTGCCCGAGGGCGTGGAGGGCGAGGGCGCGCGCCGCCGCGCTGCGCTCGCTGCGAGACGGCCTAAAGCTGACTAAGGCGCAGCTCACACAGGTACAACTAATGATTGTCAAGGTGGCGGACACGCTGTCGGCGGCGGCGGAGAGCGTGCCCGAGGGCGTGGAGGGCGAGGGCGCGCCGGCCGCGCTGCGCTCGCTGCGGGACGGCCTAAAGCTGACTAAGGCGCAGCTCACACAGGTACAACTAATGATTGTCAAGGTGGCGGGACACGCTGTCGGCGCGGCGGCGGAGAGCGTGCCCGAGGGCGTGGAGGGCGAGGGCGCGCCGGCCGCGCTGCGCTCGCTGCGAGACGGCCTAAAGCTGACTAAGGCGCAGCTCACACAGGTACAACTAATGATTGTCAAGGTGGCGGACACGCTGTCGGCGGCGGCGGAGAGCGTGCCCGAGGGCGTGGAGGGCGAGGGCGCGCCGGCCGCGCTGCGCTCGCTGCGGGACCGGCCTAAAGCTGACTAAGGCGCAGCTCACACAGGTACAACTAATGATTGTCAAGGTGGCGGACACGCTGTCGGCGGCGGCGGAGAGCGTGCCCGAGGGCGTGGAGGGGCGAGGGGCGCGCCGGCCGCGCTGCGCTCGCTGCGGGACGGCCTAAAGCTGACTAAGGCGCAGCTCACACAGGTACAACTAATGATTGTCAAGGTGGGCGGACACGCTGTCGGCGGCGGCGGAGAGCGTGCCCGAGGGGCGTGGAGGGCGAGGGCGCGCCGGCCGCGCTGCGCTCGCTGCGGGACGGCCTAAAGCTGACTAAGGCGCAGCTCACACAGGTACAACTAATGATTGTCAAGGTGGCGGACACGCTGTCGGCGGCGGCGGAGAGCGTGCCCGAGGGCGTGGAGGGCGAGGGCGCGCCGGCCGCGCTGCGCTCGCTGCGGGACGGCCTAAAGCTGACTAAGGCGCAGCTCACACAGGTACAACTAATGATTGTCAAGGTGGCGGACACGCTGTCGGCGGCGGCGGAGAGCGTGCCGCGAGGGCGTGGAGGGCGAGGGCGCGCCGGCCGCGCTGCGCTCGCTGCGAGACGGGCCTAAAGCTGACTAAGGCGCAGCTCACACAGGTACAACTAATGATTGTCAAGGTGGCGGACACGCTGTCGGCGGCGGCGGAGAGCGTGCCCGAGGGCGTGGAGGGCGAGGGCGCGCCGGCCGCGCTGCGCTCGCTGCGAGACGGCCTAAAGCTGACTAAGGCGCAGCTCACACAGGTACAACTAATGATTGTCAAGGTGGCGGACACGCTGGTCGGCGGGCGGCGGAGAGCGTGCCCGAGGGCGTGGAGGGCGAGGGCGCGCCGGCCGCGCTGCGCTCGCTGCGAGACGGCCTAAAGCTGACTAAGGCGCAGCTCACACAGGTACAACTAATGATTGTCAAGGTGGCGGACACGCTGTCGGCGGCGGCGGAGGCGTGCCCGAGGGCGTGGAGGGCGAGGGCGCGCCGGCCGCGCTGCGCTCGCTGCGAGACGGCTAAAGCTGACTAAGGCGCAGCTCACACAGGTACAACTAATGATTGTCAAGGTGGCGGACACGCTGTCGGCGGCGGCGGAGAGCGTGCCCGAGGGCGTGGAGGGCGAGGGCGCGCCGGCCGCGCTGCGCTCGCTGCGAGACGGCCTAAAGCTGACTAAGGCGCAGCTCACACAGGTACAACTAATGATTGTCAAGGTGGCGGACACGCTGTCGGCGGCGGCGGAGAGCGTGCCCGAGGGCGTGGAGGGCGAGGGCGCGCCGGCCGCGCTGCGCTCGCTGCGAGACGGCCTAAAGCTGACTAAGGCGCAGCTCACACAGGTACAACTAATGATTGTCAAGGTGGCGGACACGCTGTCGGCGGGCGGCGGAGAGCGTGCCCGAGGGCGTGGAGGGCGAGGGCGCGCCGGCCGCGCTGCGCTCGCTGCGGGACGGCCTAAAGCTGACTAAGGCGCAGCTCACACAGGTACAACTAATGATTGTCAAGGTGGCGGACACGCTGTCGGCGGCGGCGGAGAGCGTGCCCGAGGGCGTGGGAGGGCGAGGGCGCGCCGGCCGCGCTGCGCTCGCTGCGAGGACGGCCTAAAGCTGACTAAGGCGCAGCTCACACAGGTACAACTAATGATTGTCAAGGTGGCGGACACGCTGTCGGCGGCGGCGGAGAGCGTGCCCGAGGGCGTGGAGGGCGAGGGCGCGCCGGCCGCGCTGCGCTCGCTGCGAGACGGCCTAAAGCTGACTAAGGCGCAGCTCACACAGGTACAACTAATGATTGTCAAGGTGGCGGACACGCTGTCGGCGGCGGCGGAGAGCGTGCCCGAGGGCGTGGAGGGCGAGGGCGCGCCGGCCGCGCTGCGCTCGCTGCGAGACGGCCTAAAGCTGACTAAGGCGCAGCTCACACAGGTACAACTAATGATTGTCAAGGTGGCGGACACGCTGTCGGCGGCGGCGGAGAGCGTGCCGAGGGCGTGGAGGGCGAGGGGCGCGCCGGCCGCGCTGCGCTCGCTGCGAGACGGCCTAAAGCTGACTAAGGCGCAGCTCACACAGGTACAACTAATGATTGTCAAGGTGGCGGACACGCTGTCGGCGGCGGCGGAGAGCGTGCCCGAGGGCGTGGAGGGCGAGGGCGCGCCGGCCGCGCTGCGCTCGCTGCGAGACGGCCTAAAGCTGACTAAGGCGCAGCTCACACAGGTACAACTAATGATTGTCAAGGTGGCGGACACGCTGTCGGCGGCGGCGGAGAGCGTGCCCGAGGGCGTGGAGGGCGAGGGCGCGCCGGCCGCGCTGCGCTCGCTGCGAGACGGCCTAAAGCTGACTAAGGCGCAGCTCACACAGGTACAACTAATGATTGTCAAGGTGGCGGACACGCTGTCGGCGGCGGCGGAGAGCGTGCCCGAGGGCGTGGAGGGCGAGGGCGCGCCGGCCGCGCTGCGCTCGCTGCGAGACGGCCTAAAGCTGACTAAGGCGCAGCTCACACAGGTACAACTAATGATTGTCAAGGTGGCGGACACGCTGTCGGCGGCGGCGGAGAGCGTGCCCGAGGGCGTGGAGGGCGAGGGCGCGCCGGCCGCGCTGCGCTCGCTGCGAGACGGCCTAAAGCTGACTAAGGCGCAGCTCACACAGGTACAACTAATGATTGTCAAGGTGGCGGACACGCTGTCGGCGGCGGCGGAGAGCGTGCCCGAGGGCGTGGAGGGCGAGGGCGCGCCGGCCGCGCTGCGCTCGCTGCGAGACGGCCTAAAGCTGACTAAGGCGCAGCTCACACAGGTACAACTAATGATTGTCAAGGTGGCGGACACGCTGTCGGCGGCGGCGGAGAGCGTGCCCGAGGGCGTGGAGGGCGAGGGCGCGCCGGCCGCGCTGCGCTCGCTGCGAGACGGCTAAAGCTGACTAAGGCGCAGCTCACACAGGTACAACTAATGATTGTCAAGGTGGCGGACACGCTGTCGGCGGCGGCGGAGAGCGTGCCCGAGGGCGTGGAGGGCGAGGGCGCGCCGGCCGCGCTGCGCTCGCTGCGAGACGGGCCTAAAGCTGACTAAGGCGCAGCTCACACAGGTACAACTAATGATTGTCAAGGTGGCGGACACGCTGTCGGCGGCGGCGGAGAGCGTGCCCGAGGGCGTGGAGGGCGAGGGCGCGCCGGCCGCGCTGCGCTCGCTGCGAGACGGCCTAAAGCTGACTAAGGCGCAGCTCACACAGGTACAACTAATGATTGTCAAGGTGGCGGACACGCTGTCGGCGGCGGCGGAGAGCGTGCCCGAGGGCGTGGAGGGGCGAGGGCGCGCCGGCCGCGCTGCGCTCGCTGCGAGACGGCCTAAAGCTGACTAAGGCGCAGCTCACACAGGTACAACTAATGATTGTCAAGGTGGCGGACACGCTGTCGGCGGCGGCGGGGCGGGGGAGAGCGTGCCCGAGGGCGTGGAGGGCGAGGGCGCGCCGGCCGCGCTGCGCTCGCTGCGAGACGGCCTAAAGCTGACTAAGGCGCAGCTCACACAGGTACAACTAATGATTGTCAAGGTGGCGGACACGCTGTCGGCGGCGGCGGAGAGCGTGCCCGAGGGCGTGGAGGGCGAGGGCGCGCCGGCCGCGCTGCGCTCGCTGCGAGGACGGCCTAAAGCTGACTAAGGCGCAGCTCACACAGGTACAACTAATGATTGTCAAGGTGGCGGACACGCTGTCGGCGGCGGCGGAGAGCGTGCCCGAGGGGCGTGGAGGGCGAGGGCGCGCCGGCCGCGCTGCGCTCGCTGCGAGACGGCCTAAAGCTGGACTAAGGCGCAGCTCACACAAGGTACAACTAATGATTGTCAAGGTGGCGGACACGCTGTCGGCGGCGGCGGAGAGCGTGCCCGAGGGCGTGGAGGGCGAGGGCGCGCCGGCCGCGCTGCGCTCGCTGCGAGACGGCCTAAGCTGACTAAGGCGCAGCTCACACAGGTACAACTAATGATTGTCAAGGTGGCGGACACGCTGTCGGCGGCGGCGGAGAGCGTGCCCGAGGGCGTGGAGGGCGAGGGCGCGCCGGCCGCGCTGCGCTCGCTGCGAGACGGCCTAAAGCTGACTAAGGCGCAGCTCACACAGGTACAACTAATGATTGTCAAGGTGGCGGACACGCTGTCGGCGGCGGCGGAGAGCGTGCCCGAGGGCGTGGAGGGCGAGGGCGCGCCGGCCGCGCTGCGCTCGCTGCGAGACGGCCTAAAGCTGACTAAGGCGCAGCTCACACAGGTACAACTAATGATTGTCAAGGTGGCGGACACGCTGTCGCGGCGGCGGCGGAGAGCGTGCCCGAGGGCGTGGAGGGCGAGGGCGCGCCGGCCGCGCTGCGCTCGCTGCGAGACGGCCTAAAGCTGACTAAGGCGCAGCTCACACAGGTACAACTAATGATTGTCAAGGTGGCGGACACGCTGTCGGCGGCGGCGGAGAGCGTGCCCGAGGGCGTGAGGGCGAGGGCGCGCCGGCCGCGCTGCGCTCGCTGCGGGACGGCCTAAAGCTGACTAAGGCGCAGCTCACACAGGTACAACTAATGATTGTCAAGGTGGCGGACACGCTGTCGGCGGCGGCGGAGAGCGTGCCCGAGGGCGTGGAGGGCGAGGGCGCGCCGGCCGCGCTGCGCTCGCTGCGAGACGGCCTAAAGCTGAGCTAAGGCGCAGCTCACACAGGTACAACTAAGGATTGTCAAGGTGGCGGACACGCTGTCGGCGCGCGGCGGAGAGCGTGCCCGAGGGGCGTGGAGGGCGAGGGCGCGCCGGCCGCGCTGCGCTCGCTGCGAGACGGCCTAAAGCTGACTAAGGCGCAGCTCACGACAGGGTACAACTAATGATTGTCAAGGTGGCGGACACGCTGTCGCGGCGGGCGGAGAGCGTGCCCGAGGGCGTGGAGGGCGAGGGCGCGCGGCCGGCCGCGAGCTGCGCTCGCTGCGAGACGGCCTAAAGCTGACTAAGGCGCAGCTCACACAGGTACAACTAATGATTGTCAAGGTGGCGGACACGCTGTCGGCGGCGGCGGAGAGCGTGCCCGAGGGCGTGGAGGGCGAGCGGCGCGCCGGCCGCGCTGCGCTCGCTGCGAGACGGCCTAAAGCTGACTAAGGCGCAGCTCACACAGGTACAACTAATGGATTGTCAAGGTGGCGGACACGCTGTCGGCGGCGGCGGAGAGCGTGCCCGAGGGCGTGGAGGCGAGGGCGCGCCGGCCGCGCTGCGCTCGCTGCGAGACGGCCTAAAGCTGACTAAGGCGCAGCTCACACAGGTACAACTAATGATTGTCAAGGTGGCGGACACGCTGTCGGCGGCGGCGGAGAGCGTGCCCGAGGGCGTGGAGGGCGAGGGCGCGCCGGCCGCGCTGCGGCTCGCTGCGAGACGGCCTAAAGCTGACTAAGGCGCAGCTCACACAGGTACAACTAATGATTGTCAAGGTGGCGGACACGCTGTCGCGGCGGCGGAGAGCGTGCCCGAGGGCGTGGAGGGCGAGGGCGCGCCGGCCCGCGCTGCGCTCGCTGCGAGACGGCCTAAAGCTGACTAAGGCGCAGCTCACACAGGTACAACTAATGATTGTCAAGGTGGCGGACACGCTGTCGGCGGCGGCGGAGAGCGTGCCCGAGGGCGTGGAGGGCGAGGGCGCGCCGGCCGCGCTGCGCTCGCTGCGAGACGGCCTAAAGCTGACTAAGGCGCAGCTCACACAGGTACAACTAATGATTGTCAAGGTGGCGGACACGCTGTCGGCGGCGGGCGGGAGAGCGTGCCCGAGGGCGTGGAGGGGCGAGGGCGCGCCGGCCGCGCTGCGCTCGCTGCGAGACGGCCTAAAGCTGACTAAGGCGCAGCTCACACAGGTACAACTAATGATTGTCAAGGTGGCGGACACGCTGTCGGCGGCGGCGGAGAGCGTGCCCGAGGGCGTGGAGGGCGAGGGCGCGCCGGCCGCGCTGCGCTCGCTGCGAGACGGCCTAAAGCTGACTAAGGCGCAGCTCACACAGGTACAACTAATGATTGTCAAGGTGGCGGACACGCTGTCGGCGGCGGCGGAGAGCGTGCCCGAGGGCGTGGAGGGCGAGGGCGCGCCGGCCGCGCTGCGCTCGCTGCGAGACGGCCTAAAGCTGACTAAGGCGCAGCTCACACAGGTACAGACTAATGATTGTCAAGGTGGCGGACACGCTGTCGGCGGCGGCGGAGAGCGTGCCCGAGGGGCGTGGAGGGCGAGGGCGCGCCGGCCGCGCTGCGCTCGCTGCGAGACGGCCTAAAGCTGACTAAGGCGCAGCTCACACAGGTACAACTAATGATTGTCAAGGTGGCGGGACACGCTGTCGGCGGCGGCGGAGAGCGTGCCGAGGGCGTGGAGGGCGAGGGCGCGCCGGCCGCGCTGCGCTCGCTGCGAGACGGCCTAAAGCTGACTAAGGGCGCAGCTCACACAGGTACAACTAATGATTGTCAAGGTGGCGGACACGCTGTCGGCGGCGGCGGGAGAGCGTGCCCGAGGGGCGTGGAGGGCGAGGGCGCGCCGGCCGCGCTGCGCTCGCTGCGAGACGGCCTAAAGCTGACTAAGGCGCAGCTCACACAGGTACAACTAATGATTGTCAAGGTGGCGGACACGCTGTCGGCGGCGGCGGAGGAGCGTGCCCGAGGGCGCGTGGAGGGCGAGGGCGCGCCGGCCGCGCTGCGCTCGCTGCGAGACGGCCTAAAGCTGACTAAGGCGCAGCTCACACAGGTACAACTAATGATTGTCAAGGTGGCGGACACGCTGTCGGCGGCGGCGGAGAGCGTGCCCGAGGGCGTGGAGGGCGAGGGCGCGCCGGCCGCGCTGCGCTCGCTGCGAGACGGCCTAAAGCTGACTAAGGCGCAGCTCACACAGGTACAACTAATGATTGTCAAGGTGGCGGACACGCTGTCGGCGGCGGCGGAGAGCGTGCCCGAGGGCGTGGAGGGCGAGGGCGCGCCGGCCGCGCTGCGCTCGCTGCGAGACGGCCTAAAGCTGACTAAGGCGCAGCTCACACAGGTACAACTAATGATTGTCAAGGTGGCGGACACGCTGTCGGGCGGCGGCGGAGAGCGTGCCCGAGGGCGTGGAGGGCGAGGGCGCGCCCGGCCGCGCTGCGCTCGCTGCGAGACGGCCTAAAGCTGACTAAGGCGCAGCTCACACAGGTACAACTAATGATTGTCAAGGTGGCGGACACGCTGTCGGCGGGCGGCGGAGAGCGTGCCCGAGGGCGTGGAGGGCGAGGGCGCGCCGGCCGCGCTGCGCTCGCTGCGGGACGGCCTAAAGCTGACTAAGGCGCAGCTCACACAGGTACAACTAATGATTGTCAAGGTGGCGGACACGCTGTCGGCGGCGGCGGAGAGCGTGCCCGAGGGCGTGGAGGGGTGAGGGCGCGCCGGCCGCGCTGCGCTCGCTGCGGGACGGCCTAAAGCTGACTAAGGCGCAGCTCACACAGGTACAACTAATGATTGTCAAGGTGGCGGACACGCTGTCGGCGGCGGCGGGAGAGCGTGCCCGAGGGCGTGGAGGGCGAGGGCGCGCCGGCCGCGCTGCGCTCGCTGCGGGACGGCCTAAAGCTGACTAAGGCGCAGCTCACACAGGTACAACTAATGATTGTTCAAGGTGGCGGACACGCTGTCGGCGGCGGCGGAGAGCGTGCCCGAGGGCGTGGAGGGCGAGGGCGCGCCGGCCGCGCTGCGCTCGCTGCGAGACGGCCTAAAGCTGACTAAGGCGCAGCTCACACAGGTACAACTAATGATTGTCAAGGTGGCGGACACGCTGTCGGCGGCGGCGGAGAGCGTGCCCGAGGGCGTGGAGGGCGAGGGCGCGCCGGCCGCGCTGCGCTCGCTGCGAGACGGCCTAAAGCTGACTAAGGCGCAGCTCACACAGGTACAACTACTACTGTGCGCATATCTGCAGGGACGGAGGCATACACAAATCGAATCTTTTAATTTACTTAGCTATGCCACTAGATGGCGCTAGTAAACGTCTCAAACTCACCAAGGAGCAGCTGACAGATTTTACAAAAAAAAGGATTCTGTGGTTTTATGAAACCACGGTAAAAGTGAAACTTTTTTTCACATTATAGACATTTATACACAAATGAGTAATAGTCTATACACTACACGGTCAGCTGCTGCGACTATAGGCGCCGCCATATTGGCCTTGGCTGCTCTGACGTCACCGTCACGCGACATGCAACACACAGACGAAAAAGTTTGTGACGATGTAATAAAAGTTTCACTTTAAAAAAAATTAAAAAAATATATTTTGCCCCAGGTGTTCAGTAGACACGGGCTGGTGGTGGTGTCGCCGCTCCGCGAGAAGTTCGACCCCAACCTGCACGAGGCGCTGTTCCAACAGGTAGCGACACGATCACATGACACTAGACAACCGTTACATCATCACCATTCCATAGATTATAGACTTATTTTGGGGATTCACCTTGTTTTTAAAAAATAAATATTTATTTATTTATTTTATTTTATTTTAACATAATATACAGAGGAAAAAAAATTTAGTCACTAATTACTATTTTAGGACTGCAAGTTATATATTTTTATTGTTTAACTAGCTGACCCAGCGAACTTTGTACCACCAACAAAAATATTCACCCTTATCATTTAGGGGTATGAAATAGTTATTTTCATCATACCTATTCGAAAAACGAATATTGGCTTCAGAGGACAGCGGGAGCAAAATTTCATTTTAACCCCATGGGACTTTTCATTTCTCTCTTCTGATTGGTCCGCGTTATAGTGCTTTAGCATACTAAAGCACTAACGCGGACCAATCAGAAGAGAGAATTCAAAAATGTGTCAAATTCAAAAATGTTTGAGAAGCTGTTGTCTACGATAAGTCACGTGATCAAATTTGTCGATTAGAATTATACGCCCATACTTCCAACATAAATATTAATGTTTAAATATTTAGTAAAAATTTATTTGTGTTTTATTTAAACTTTCAATATACGTATTGGTAATGTCTATACTCTATACTTAGTAGGTTGATACTCCTAGCTTTTTCTCATAGGTAATGATGAAAAATAGTGTGTGTCATTCGGGGCCAAAATTTTTTGTTCTCGGGCGGCGTATATTTAATTCCTCGCTACGCTCTGAATTCAAAATAACGCCCTCGGGGAACAAAAAATTCCTTTGGCCCCATATAACACAAATAACTATTGTGTTATATGGGGCCAAAGAAATTTTTTGTTCCCCGAGGGCGTTATTTTGAATTCAGAGCGAAGCGAAGGATTCTATAGTAGAATCCCGAGCGCAGCGAGGGATTCTAAAGTAGAATCCTGAGCGTAGCGAGGAATTCAATATACGCCGCCCGAGAACAAAAAAATTTTGGCCCCGAATGACACACATTATTTTTCATCATTACCTATGAGAAAAAGCTAGGAGTATCAACCTACTATGTATATACATCGTATATTGAAAGTTTAAATAAAACACAAATAAATTATTATTAAATAATTAAACATTAATATTTATGTTGGATAAACGCAAATCGGATATATGCCCATACTGGGCGTATATCCGATCGACAAATTGATCACGTGACTCACACGTGACAACAGCTTCTCAAACATATTTGAATTTCGACACATACTAAAGCACGAACGCGGACCAATCAGAAGAGAGAAATGAAAAGTCCCATGGGGTTAAAATTAAATTTTGCTCCCGCTATCCTCTGAAGCCAATAGTCGTTTTTCGAATAGGTATGATGAAAAATAAATGTTGGCCGATTCTCAGACCTACCCGATATGCACACAAATTTCATAAAAATAGGTCCAGCCGTTTCGGAGGAGTTTGGTAACAAACACCGCAACATGAGTATTTTTTATATTAGATTTTATATTCAGTTACTAATTACTATTTTAGTTATATATTTTTATTGTTTAATATTATCGTTCTTTAATGTTCAGGTTGGTTATACATATTTATCTATTTCTAGAAAATTTTACTATAGGACTTTGGGAGGACATTATGATACTTTATTAACACTAATTAATACTACGCCTCAAGAAAGTCTGAAAGACATTTGTGGGAATGGGCGTGACTATAATAATAAAATTTCACAGTCGATCTTAGACTTGCCTTTACAATTTTTAAAAATCTATTAAAACTATTCTTATGAAAAAAGCATATTATACAATTGTAGATTGAAATGATAAAAAAGCATGCATATAACTCGCTCCAGTGATTCATGAGACAATAAAAACTAGCCTGTTATTTTAAAAAAAAGCAACCGCCAAGTAGTTCTCGCTGGTTCTTCTCGGTTGGAACGGTATTCCGAACCAGCAGTGGTAGATTCACTTGACGATTCGAAAGCACTTTGGAAAAGTTTATTTGAATAAAAAATTAAGTGGCACTCGGGGACTGCCGCGGTAAAGCTATTGCATAGCATTTTTTATCAACTTATGCAATTATAATACTTACGCAATATTTTTTTTTTGCATAATAAAAATTATGCAAAAAAATAATTACAAAACAAACAAACAAGAAAAGCGCACTGTCACTACTTCGCGAGTAAGATTCGAACCTACGACATCATACACCTTACGGTAGGTAAAGAAAGCGGCCGCTCGCCCACAGCGCCAAATAGAGCTAGTTGTGAACCTCTAAAATGTTGAACGCTTACTGAACGACGGTGTTAGGTTAATTTTCGTTACGGAATTTCTTGATTCGGTCGCCGCGCTCAAACTGTTTGTCCTAGTTCGAAGCCCGCGATAAAAGCTTAAAAATTATTCTATTCTGTTCTTTGACTTGAGTTTTTTGCGGTTTTTAGGAGGTGGAAGGCGCGGAGCCCGGCACCGTGGTGGCGGTAAGCAAGGTTGGCTACAAGCTGCACGAGCGCTGCGTGCGGCCCGCGCTCGTCGGCGTCGCGAAGGGCTCCTCCTAGTGTGGCCGCGCCCTTACGCGGCGGGGATGCCCCGACTACTGTATGCGGATAACGGGCTTCTCCTAGCGTGGCCGCATCCTTACACGGTGAGGCTGCCTCGACTTACTGTATGCGGATAACGGGCTCTTCATAGTGTGGCCGCACTCTTATGTGACGGGAATGCCCCGACTAAAACTGTATGCGGATAACGAGTTCGTCATAGTGTGGCCGCACCCTTATGCGACGGGGATGCCCCGACTAAAATTGTATGCGGATAACGGGCTCCTCCTAGCGTGGCCGCATCCTTACACTGTGGGGCTGCCTCGACTTACTGTATGCGGATAACAGGCTCTTCATAGTGTGGCCGCACTCTTATGTGACGGGAATGCCCCGACTAAAACTGTATGCGGATAACGGGCTCTTCCTAGTGTGGCCGCACCCTTATGTGACGGGAATACCCCGACTAAATGTAAGCGAATTACGGGCTCCTCTTAGTGTGGCCGCGTACTTACACGGCGGGGATTCCCCGACTAACTGTTTGCAGATAACGGCGCACATTCTGTTGTACACAATCTCTAAGCTAAACTAAATCGACTGGAGCATTATTCTGGTTTGCTATATTTATTTATTTCTAGGGTTAAAATACAAAATTATCATAAAATAATGTATGAAAATATTTTTACGAAAAATCGAGCACGATCTAATGCTATCCATTTCCGATGGGAGCACTATGAAAGAGTTAGCACGACCTGTCACTTTAGTTAAGTTTGGAAACTATGTACAACAGAATTAGCCACATAGTGTATCAATTTTAGACTATTGGGGCGGAAATCTTCGTTGATATAAAACAGGCCAGCCTGCAGTGAAGTTTGTATGTCAGTGAAGTTCGTAAGCTGTATGCACTACCGACTTTATAGGTTTAACGAGTCTGATTATACCAGGCCCGTCTATTTTCTTTAGTCTGGTAAAATATAGACTACAGTTTTTTCATTGTAGCATGGTTGTGGTGACAGCTCAATAGAATGTAACTTATTTTGTGCCATATTGTTGCTTTCATAAGGTTCAAATTCACACCATTAAAATCTCTTGAGACTATACTTTTTCATAAAATCAGTTTTCGTAATTTAAACCTTATGATTACACCAATATTGTACAAAATCAGTCACCTTCTATCTACCTGTCACTAGCACCATGCTACAAGGAAAAAAAAAATCGGCCAAGTGCGAGTCGGGCCTCGCTCTTTTAGGGTTCCGTTAAAAAAATTAAATAAAAATATTTCCATGTACCCATGGAAAGATTTTAATTTAATTTTTTTAATTTAATTTAATTTTTATTATTTGTTGTTATAGCGGCAATAGAAATACATAATATGTGAAAATTTCATCTGTCTATCTATTACGGTTTACGAGATACAGCCCGCTGACAGACGGATGGACGGACGGACAGCGCAGGCTTAGTAATAGGGTCCCGTTGGTACCCTTTGGGTACGGAACCCTAAAAACTAGTTTAAAGAATATTTTGTTATAATAAATGAAGGGTGATTTTATGTATGTTTTGTCATAACGTATCAGCAACAGTCATTAAATAATTCTTGTTTTGTTTATTTTCTATTATATTGTCTCTAAATCTGAGGAAAATATTTATTTTGATATTATAAAAATCATAGCAGGATATGGTATGTACATAAGAGTGTTTTCAGTAAAATTACTGCGTAAATGGTTGAATAGACTAACCAAAGGATTTATGTTTATTAAGGGTGGAACCACATTTGTGAGGATCGTTTCGGATTTTTCCCATACAAAACTGTCAAATTCCATCGAAACGTGTACGGATCCAATCGGCTTTACGATGCGTACACGAATGTATGGAAAATGACAGTTTTTTATAGGCAAAAATCCGAATCTATCCTTACAAATGTGGTTCCACCCTTATGAAAAATCTATTAAAATTATTTATGGTACTTGAATCTTCATAATAAATAGAACACTTTAAATGCACAAACTTTTTTGTAAATAAAAGAGAATAATAAAGAAGAAAAAAAAAGACTGTCAAAAGTTTATTTCAGGACGATTTAGGCTGGAACCACACCTGTGCGCATCGATTCGCATTTTGTCCATACAAAAATGTCATTTTTCATAGTCGTGTACGCATCGAAAAGCCGAATTGATAACCTAATCAGTGCTATTAACCCAGAATTAGCAGCTAACTCTCGGTTAAAAGGATAACCCGGCGTTTCTGCAAGCGTGCCTTAGGTAATTAAAACATGCAATTAAAAGCATTTAAAAATAGTTTAGATATAATTTCGTTCAGTAAAGGTAACAAGAAAATACGCGTATTCCCTATTATTTTATGGTATAGCTTTAGCTACAGCTTACAGATATTTTATAGTAATTTGTTTTGAAGAGCGTCGCCAGCCAATGGCCAAGTGGGGGGGGGGGGGGGCAAGTTGATATTATAATGGAGGACAGGAAAAGTATGAATAGCAAGAAAAGGTTAGAATTATTTTGCTATAATCCGCCAACAGAAAAAATCTGTATAATTTTTACACTACTCTCGACGCACGTTTCGCCCCGACACCGAATGAACAAAATTACTTAATGAACAAGTGAACGTCTCAAGTTCACCACTGCTTCGTTTGTTTGAAGGGGGGGGGGGGGTAGTGGGCGGGGCAACAGAAGTGGGGGTAGGAATACGGTATATAATACCGCGCAATTGACACGAGCGTCACTAGACAATGCATCGTTGTAGAGTCGACATCTCCTGAGGATGCTCCGGTGTCGGGGCGAAATGTGCGTCGAGAGTAGTGTAAAAATTATACAGATTTTTTCTGTTGGCGGATTATAGCAAAATAATTCTAACCTTTTCTTGCTAATCATGGACTTCCGCAAAGTAACGCCTGCTTCTATTCAAAGTATGAATAAATAAAACTTACGCGTTGAGTTAGTGTGTGTGAAAGTGTGTTTGTTTGTCCTTCAGTCACGAAGCAACGGATCGATGTGATTTTTTGCAGGGGTACCAATAGTTGTGAACTTGGAGTATGACATAGGCTACGTTTGATCCCGAGAAAACAAGGTTCCTACTGCATTTTTAAAAACCTTACCCCATGCGGACGAAGTCGAGGGCAAAAGCTAGTTAAGTATAAGTTTTTTAGCTTCACAGTTGAAGATTTGGCAGCGGTATCTGGATTTCAATGATGAAGTATCTACTATAGTTTGAGCGGGAGAGCTAGGCACCGCCTGAGGTATGTGGGCGGTGAGACGGGGGAGGTAAACAATCTTGTAGCTAACTCAGTCTGCCGTCGACCACGGCGACGGTCACACGTCTTAGTTGTTTGCGCCCCTTTGGCCCAAACACACACGAGATAAAATATCCTGAGATGGGTCCGCCAATTCCACGTAATGTGAAAAATGTTATTTACACTGTGCACAGTTTTTTCTCAAACGAAAGGGTGACAATGAAAGTATAGAACACAAATATGATATGAACATTAATAAATTAGTGGCAGAGGCTACTGTATCGTAAATAATAAAATGTACTCATTTTAGATATGCGTTTATTCTTGTTTAACCAGGAAATAATTTTTTTTTGTTATAATTACCCATTACATTTATTAAGACATTTTCTGACATGTTATCCCGAGATTTATCTGCCCTAAAATATCTCATGTGCGTCTAGTCAACGTCTTGTCAATCGCGCCCTCCCCCGTCTCACCGCCCACATACCTCAGGCGGTGCCTAGCTCTTGCGCTCAAACTATAGTACTATAATTTTCAAATTTCTAGGGGGGGCAGCTGCCCCTACCTACCCCCCTTGGCGACGCCCATGAATTGTTTTTAAATTCCAATATGTTATTAGAATGTAGTATGTAGAAGTAGTTACTTTATAATGTGCGTGTGTGTGAACTGTCTGTGTGTATATGAAGTGATATGAATCGTTGTTACTGAATAAAGTGAGCTGTTGTTGATTAAATTTTGTTTTATTTAATTATTTATTCAAAAAATTATTATCATATTCAAAAAACTGAGGTCTTTTCGCAAAAAATGTAAGCAAGATCGGTTATTGATTTTTGACAATAAATCTCAAATTGCAGTAATATTGAACCTTTTAACGCAAATCGATCCGAAGGAGAAACTAACAAATACACTTTTGCATTCATAAGTAAAGAATATAAATGTGCAAGTGTGCTTTTGTTGGTTTGTCCTTCAATCACGCAACAACGGAGTAACGGATCAAAATTCAAAATTATTTATTTCATGTAGGCCAACCTGTGGCTCTTATGACACGTCAAGATTCTACCACCGGTTCGGAAAGCGGATTCTGCTGAGAAGAGCCGGCAAGAAACTCAGCAGTTGCTCTTTTCAAAATAATCATTTTACAATATTAATAAGTAGCTATTACATTGTAATAAGTTTTTATACTATCTTGTGGGCAGCTGGATGCCAAGCTGATTTAACCCGTGCATCTTTGTTAGAATAGAATATGACATTTCCACAAAACGTACTACAATTCAATTCATGTCAAAGACGGGCAGACAGAAAGTAGCCCCATTCCCGCCGGCGGCACCCGTTCACGAGCATGACGCATGATCCAGCCATTGCTTCGCTCGACCATATTTGACCATATTTATATCAACGTGACTTACTACAACAATGCCAAGCAGTGTTATGATTTTAGCAGTCTCAGCCGATTTTGATGAATGATCAGATGACATAGGCTATATTTTATACCAACAAATTAACGGGTTAGTTTTTAAATTTATTTAAGGTTGATTACACGGGTCTGTCAGAATATCGAGGTGGACGTGCGTTACTCACAAATTAGTCGATATTTTGATTAATTTCTTAAACTGGACACTTTCAAGTAAAGATTTTTATATAAACCTGTGATGATACTGCCATTGTCGCAATTAGAATGCCATAAGCCTACTTTGTCGTATTAGTTTACAAATTGCGAAAAACAAATTAAATTAGAATTTCGCGGGCAGACCCGTATAATCAACTTTATTAAGGGGTATAGTTGAGAGTGACAAGCTACCTTATGTCCTGATATAGGATTTTTAAAAAACTAACTGAACGCACGAAGCCTCGGGCGATGGTTAGTTATAATAATATGAGGTAAATAAAACACAATATAATCTTACAACTTAATATCTTTAAGTTTATTCCACAAACACACAACAATCACTTAGTCCTTTTTAGTCCACTTTCCATCTTCGGCAGACTTTCCCAACAATCCTCATTAGTCATTGAACAAACTAATTAGCACTAATTAATATAAGGTAATTAGACATTTCTAACAATTTTATAGTTAAATAATTATAACTATAAGCTATTTAATAAACTAAAAAGTGAAATAGAAATAACTTTACAATCTTATCATTACTTTACTTTGCAAATAATTCATTTTCAAAATACACTATGTAAATTATGTGAATCAAATCCATTTCACCTAAACATTGTTTCAAATCAATCAACTCTCTTGCAGTTAAAAAGGCCATTCGTAGATTGCGAAGACAAAGTGACATTTTTTTATTGCAACTATTAATAACACAGTTTTGACATTTTGGACACATTTGAAACAAGGTGAAATGAGTCATAATTCATAAGTTTAATAATTAAACTTTCTTTCAATTAAATCAAAGTCTGCCCTATAATGAGTTTAACTGAGTTGATAAAATAGTGATTCATTTTGTGAGCTCTTTATTCATCCATACTAATATTATAAATGCGATTGTATATTTGTTTGTTGGTTTGTCCTTCAATCACGCTGAAAGAGCTACGGATCGACGTGATTTTTGCATGGGTATAGTTGAGGACCTGTGAGTGACAAGGGTTACTTTTTATTCCGGAAAAAAAAGATTTCCCGAGGGATTTTAAAAACTAAATCCACACGGATGAAGTCGCGGGCATCAGCTAGTAATTAAATAAAATCTCCTCCCGACTGATCCCCACAGAGATTAGCAGTGTGTGCACAAACACAGGTGCAGTTTCTATTCCCTCACTCTCAAATCCAACACGACCGGAGAGAGATCAGGCGCCGGCCGACGGACGACGCCATTTTGGATTGAATAGATACAAGTGTCTATGGAACTAATAATATTGCAAATGGCGCACCGAGGTCTATAATAATTAATTTATGAATTCATTGGATAATTATTAAATACCTCTTTAGTTAATCTATGATTTCATTTAATTAATTTATTATTTAGGAGATTATTTATAGAGGTCGGTGCGCCATTTGCAATATTAGTTCCAGAGACACTCGTACGTCAAATGTGGCGTTTCAAATTGCTCCATAATTAAGCGACGATAATTTTGACAACCTCCCTGGCGCAGTGGTCTTATAACTGAGAGGTCTTGGGTTCGATTCCCGGCGGGGTCAATTTGGGAATTTATAATTTCTGGATTGTCTCTGGTCTGGTCTGGTGGGAGGCTTCTCGTTGGCCGTGGCTAGTTACCACCCTACCGACCTATAGTGCCGACAAGCGATTTAGCGTTCCGGCACGGTGGCGTGTAGAAACCTATTAGGGGTATGGGTTGAATGTGCACTGCCATACCCCTTCCAAGTTAGCTCGCTACCATCTTAGACTGCATCGTCACTTACCATCAGGTGAGATCGTTGGTTGTGAAAAGGATATCTTGTCATCAAATAAAAAAAATGACAAAATCGCATGGGAGCAATTTCAAGCGCCACATTTGACGTACGAGTATCTCTGGAACTAATAATAATGCAATATTATTAGTTCCAGAGATACTCGTATGTCAAATGTGGCGCTTCAAATTGGTCCATAATTAAGCTGTCATTTGTATAGGGCCAACCAGTCCCTGTTGGTTCCTGCCAACACTGCGTCTCCCGGTGCGGGGTCTCCACTCCAGCACCTTCAGTGCACAGTTCAGTGTACATTTATCATCCAGATACCCTAAAGTCGCGGGTGTCAGCCGCGTCCGTCAGTTTGTTTCCAGCTTCAATCATAGACTAATTAATTATTATAGAGGTGAGTGACTTATTCACTATTTCGTCAACACAGCACACGCACAGTCCGCACTGAGTCCCCACTGAGTCCGCACCGAGTCCTCACTGAGTCGCGTCAGTCTAGAACCCCTCCTGGTAGACCTTGGAGTCGAGCCGCGCCTGCAGCAGTTCCAGCTGGCGGCGCGCCTCGCACTGCGGGAAGTTGTTCAGCTCATAGTACTGGGGCGCGATCCGGAGCAGCCACTCCGCTGGAATAGAATAGAATAGAAATGTTTTTATTCAAAAAATTTTTTTTACAAGTGCTTTTGAATCGTCGATGAGTCTACCACTGGTTCGGAATGCACTTCCTGCCGAGAAGAAACAGCAAGAAACTCTGCGGTTGCTCTTTTCAAAACAAGTTTACAATACAATAGATACTATGCTATACGAGATGTTTCATCATCATCATCATCTTCATCATCAGGACCTCATTCGATAGGTAACTCGGTGCCTATCAAAAAATATATTTTTTAGAATACAATAGAATAGAAATGTTTTTTATTCAAATAAACTTTTTACAAGCTTTTGAATCGTCAGACTCTGTCACCTGGTTCAGAATGCCCTCTTTTCAAAACAACTTTACAATACAATAGATACTATGCTATGTATGCAGTGTTTCCACAATGAGGGTATTTATCCATTGAAGGTTTGCTATGAAATAAAAATAACATATTCCTAGCAAACCTTCAATGGATAAAACATGTGTGTCAGTGACTATCATTGTTTGATAGGCACTGAGTTACACAATCGGGGCTCAGCCCCTCGATTGCCTAAAAGTTGCCGATCAAAATCTTATTCATTTCATGGCATTAGCATAAAAGTAAAATAAACCATAACAGCATTAAATTAGAGTTCAATTTCGTGTATGCATTCTCATACGTTTAGATATGTACGATACGCTCCATAAAGCTCCATGTTAGAATCAGTTGTACTGAATTTGTGACTTTAAATCAATACAGTCAAGGAATATTTTACTTTGATGCTAATGCCATGAAATGAATAAGATTTTGATCGGCAATTTTTAGACAATCGCACCTCAGATCAGAGATAATTTAGAAATTAAAAATTTCCAAATTTTGGATTGAAAATTATAAACAACGGTCTGCAACAAGACTAAGGCGTCGTCGTCAGTAAGACAAGAATAGTTTCTCGAATTTTTTCCCCTCATTGTGGAAATATTCTATTCTATTCTAACAAAATTGTATGGGATAAATCAGCTTGGCGTCCAGCTGCCCACAAGGTTAAGGCTATCATATTCTCAAAGTTGTGTGAAGTCTGCCAATTGGCATTGGGCCAGCGTGGTGGACTATGATCTACCCCTCTCTGAGAGACCTGCGCTCAGTAGTGAGCCGGTGATGGGTCGCTGATGATGACGGTGACAGTACTTACGTTTGATGTCAGTGACGGTGCGTATGTAGTTCTTGGTGGTGAGCACAAACTCGTTGTAGATGACCCAGTCGGGCTTGTGGTCGAGGCACGTGGAGGGGTGCAGCTGGACCACCTGGTTGTCCTTCACTGTCAGGTAGTGGCCTGTCCGTTCTAAGTGCGCTCAGTAGTGAGCCGGTGATGGGTCGCTGATGATGACGGTGACAGTACTCACGTTTGATGTCAGTGACGGTGCGTATGTAGTTCTTGGTGGTGAGCACAAACCCGTTGTAGATGACCCAGTCGGGCTTGTGGTCGAGGCACGTGGAGGGGTGCAGCTGGACCACCTGGTTGTCCTTCACTGTCAGGTAGTGGCCCGTCCGTTCTAAGTGCGCTCAGTAGTGAGCCGGTGATGGGTCGCTGATGATGACGGTGACAGTACTTACGTTTGATGTCAGTGACGGTGCGTATGTAGTTCTTGGTGGTGAGCACAAACTCGTTGTAGATGACCCAGTCGGGCTTGTGGTCGAGGCACGTGGAGGGGTGCAGCTGGACCACCTGCACCCCGATTCAGAACCTTACGATAACATAATTATCGATCGATTCGGTTTACTATAGTACGATAAGATGAAGTTTCAATTCAGAGTACTCGTATCGACAGAGAAGTTGTCGAAATCGAAACCGAATCGAACCGACGTAGATATCGTTCGATATCTTCTATCAAACGCTATTCACAACAACCTTATCGAATAAGATTTTCCGAACGTCCGATAATTTTAGTTGGTAACTTATCGAAAGCTACAGGGCATCCGGTATCCTTTTGTTTACGTACTGTGTTTACTGGTTTTTCGTATAAAATGATTATGATGAATGATTTTGGTATGTAAATGTTTACTTACCATATTGTACGTTTTTTTACATTAAAATAACATATTATGTACACCACAACAAAATAAAATAAGAACCGAGAGGGATGAAACATGAACTTAGCGCCATCTATCGAAGAGGCTGAAAATTGGCCGTCAATAATTTAACAAGTTATCATTTTAAATAATTACTTCAATGACCTTCGAAAATGATTAAAATCTATTTATTTAGTGTTAACATGAATTTATTATCAAGTGAAATTTTGGTAAAACAACAAACTTCGTAAATCCACATGTAATTTAATGTAACTTGTCGATACCGATAACGAAGCCGATTCCGTAGTCGACATCGAATCGAATTCTCTAACCGAACGTTCTGAATCGCACGACAAAAAATTTTCGATACGAGATCGATATCTAATTGTATCGAAACGGGAAGTTATCGAAATGTTCTGAATCGGGGTGCTGGTTGTCCTTCACTGTCAGGTAGTGGCCTGTCCATTCTAAGTGCGCTCAGTAGTGAGCCGGTGATGGGTCGCTGATGATGACGGTGACAGTACTTACGTTTGATGTCAGTGACGGTGGTATGTAGTTCTTGGTGGTGAGCACAAACTCGTTGTAGATGACCCAGTCGGGCTTGTGGTCGAGGCACGTGGAGGGGTGCAGCTGGACCACCTGGTTGTCCTTCACTGTCAGGTAGTGGCCCGTCCGTTCTAAGTGCGCTCAGTAGTGAGCCGGTGATGGGTCGCTGATGATGACGGTGACAGTACTTACGTTTGATGTCAGTGACGGTGCGTATGTAGTTCTTGGTGGTGAGCACAAACTCGTTGTAGATGACCCAGTCGGGCTTGTGGTCGAGGCACGTGGAGGGGTGCAGCTGGACCACCTGGTTGTCCTTCACTGTCAGGTAGTGGCCTGTCCGTTCTAAGTGCGCTCAGTAGTGAGCCGGTGATGGGTCGCTGATGATGACGGTGACAGTACTCACGTTTGATGTCAGTGACGGTGCGTATGTAGTTCTTGGTGGTGAGCACAAACTCGTTGTAGATGACCCAGTCGGGCTTGTGGTCGAGGCACGTGGAGGGGTGCAGCTGGACCACCTGGTTGTCCTTCACTGTCAGGTAGTGGCCCGTCCGTTCTAAGTGCGCTCAGTAGTGAGCCGGTGATGGGTCGCTGATGATGACGGTGACAGTACTCACGTTTGATGTCAGTGACGGTGCGTATGTAGTTCTTGGTGGTGAGCACAAACTCGTTGTAGATGACCCAGTCGGGCTTGTGGTCGAGGCACGTGGAGGGGTGCAGCTGGACCACCTGGTTGTCCTTCACTGTCAGGTAGTGGCCTGTCCGTTCTAAGTGGGCCACCTGGAACAAGTGTGGGTCAAACTTGTAGTACCAGTGGTAGATTCACCTTGACGATAGAGTATTTTACTATTTTTACTCCTATTTAGAAATTATCCAAAAATATATAAATAAGATAGTTTAGGCAGTAAGAAATCGGGAAAATTTACAGTTCACAAATTATATTATATATTTTATTTCAAATAGAGTAGAATAGAATAGAAATATTTTTTATTCGAATAAACTTTTTTACAAGTGCTTTTAAATCGTTGATGAGTCTACCACTGGTTCGGAATGCCCTTCCTACCGAGAAGAACCAGCAAGAAACTCAGCAGTTGCTCTTTTCAAAACAAGTTTACAATACAATAGATACTATGCTTAATGCTATATAAGGAGTGTTTCCACAATAAGTGAAAGTTCCACAAAAGCATACCTAAATTCAAATTCAAATTCAAATTCATTTATTAATTTGTGAATATGGTACAGTCAAGATGTTATAATTATACAATTTAAAATGCGCATATCCTACCAAAGTGTGGTGTACAAATATAGGAATGTTGTTATATGTCAAAAAAAAAAAAAAAAAAAATTAAATTAAATGTCACAAAATAATATACAACAGTTAAAATTTTTCCATAAGGTAATCACAAATTGTATAATATGTCTTATCTATCAAAAAATTTTTTAACTTTTTTTTAAACATAGGGATCTCCTGCGTTTCAATAATGTCTCTGGGTAAGTTATTATATAAACGAGGCCCAGTGCAGAAGAAGCTTTTTGTAAAATGGGCACATCTACTGGGTGGCTGTCGCAGCTCAATGGCATGTCTTTTGCTATTGCGATTTTGAAATAAATTTAAATTACTTTTAACAAATACAATAGTTTCATAAATATACAGACATGGCATTGTAAGAATTTTATACTTTTTAAAATAGGGCTTACAACTATCTGTCGTTTTTAATTTAAATATGGCCCTTAAGCATTTCTTTTGTGCCTTAAATACAGCTTCTTACCTAATTATAATTCAACACGTTAAGACGGGCAGACAGAAAGTAGCCCCACTCCCGCCGGTGGCAGCCGTCCACGAGCATGACGCATGACCCAGTCATTGCTTCGCTCAACCATATTTCAAAGTTTTCACTTCTTCTAATCTATGCTACAAATATGCGAAGCACTAAAATCGTACACACCATCACAGTACTTCATCATGTCAGTAGTTTATAGTTTATTCGCTCAAATAGTTTACATTACAAGTACAAGGTATGAAACTATGTGAGAATAATAATTAAATTCTCAATCATTTAGTACCTCATTTATTTAATTTTTTTTTTTGCATTTATGAATTTTACCTCAAAGATGTGTATCGAAAACTCTGGTTCTCGTCATTTCCGATTTGATCTCGCAGGGATACTCCGAACATAGCTCTCTCCATCGCTCGCTGAGTGACCCTGAGCCTTCTTATGAGGCCAATATTTAGCGACCATGTCTCGGATTCGTAAGTCATCACTGGCAACACATTAATGCCTAGAATATAATAATGATTGTATTACCTGCATGAAGAATCCATTGACGAGTGCTTTCCTAATGTTAATATAGTAATCTTTGCTCGTGAATTCTGTGCTTGTCCTCTTTAGGTTAAACCTGCAATTACGACAATTTGTCATTAAGGCCGTCCATAAATTACGTCACACGTTGAGGGGGAAGGGGGGAGGGGGCCAACAAAATGTGACATTGTCTAACAGTGGACAGGGGGCGTTAAAAGCTATGTGACATCACATGTTAATCTAAAATACTAAAACGCTTTTTTATGTAAACGAAAAACTAAAAAATATTACTATATGGGGGAGGGGGATTCACAAGTGTTACCTTTGACAAGGACTGGGGGTGGGGAGGGGGGCAAGCGGCTATAGCGGATGCAGTCGCCTTTTCCTTTTCATCATCATCATTAGCAACCCATCAACGGCTCACTACTGAGCGCAGGTCTCCTCTCAGAGAAGGGCTATAGGCCATAGTCCACCACGCTGGCCCAATGCGAATTGTTGGACTACACACACCTTCGAGAACATTATAGAGAACTCTCAAATGTGCAGGTTTCCTCGCGATGTTTTCCTTCACCGTTGAAGCTAGTGATATTTAACTGCTTAAACGCACATGACTTCGAAAGGTCAGAGGTCCCGGGATCGAACCTGCGACCCTCCGAATAGGAGACGACAGTCCTAACCACTAGGCTGAAACCTAATTCTCATAAGCCGAGTTGTATACGGAAGGAGCTGTGAACCCACCGCATTATTATCCCAAGACAACTCCTACCATAATATGAATAGTGGATGTGGTCACGGCCCTCAGCGTCGGGGTTACCTGTCCATGATCCGACTAAGCTGCTGGCGCACGTTGTCGCCGGACTTGAGCGATCTGTAGTTGATGAAGTTGTCATAGCACCAGTGAGGGTCCTCCATGTCTGCAACACCATGTTGACACTTTACACACATTGCAACATATGGGCAACAATAAAACCTCACTTTGTATTTAGAAAACCACATAATAATATATAAAAATTATTTAAAAAAATCGACTTCACACGCCACTACAAAGTAGAATAGAATAGAATAGAAATGTTTTATTCAAATAAACTTTTATACAAGTGCTTTTGAATCGTCGATGAGTCTACCACAGGTTCGGAATGCCCTTCCTGCCGAGAAGAGCCAGCAAGAAACTCGGCGGTTGCTCTTTTCAAAAGAAGTTTACAATATAATAGATATTATGCTATGTATGCAGTGTTTCCACAATGAGGGGAAGTTCCACAAAAGCATACCTAATTATAATTCAACACATGTTAAGATGGACACAAGTAGAAAATAATTTTAGTTTGTAATAGGTATGTTGAAGTCGGGTGGGCCTCAATAGTAAAGATGAAACCGATGCGCAACGCCAAGCTAACTTCAACATACGTGTACAAACTATTTTTTTTTTACTTTGTAGTGGTGGTGGTAATTATATTAATATTTTAAGCTTTTTAGTGGTAGTTTCATAGGATCAATCTTCACATTCTCTGATCGCAAGCGATTTATTCTTATTCAATGAGGAGTTCCTTTCTCCATCACCGAAGATATTCATCAGAAGTGCGATTGTGTAAGAATTGCCGATCAAATCGTCAAAATTCGGCGTCAAAGTAAAATATGTCTGTGTCAACTGTAATTAGAGCTCAATTTCGTGTATCCATTCTCAACCGTTTAGGGTATCGTACATACCTAAACGTATGAGAATGGATACACGAAATTGAGCTCTAATTCAATGTTATTATGGTTTATTTTACTTTGACGATTTGATCGGCAACTTTTAGACAATCGGGGGGCTGATCTTCACCAAAAATGGCACCAAACTTACGATATGTCCTTTCAAATAAAAAATATTTATTGAAATCGGTTCAGATTTGACAGATTTATGGAGAATATCGACAAATAAAAAATACGCGTCGAATCGAAACCTCCTCCTTTTTTTTAAATTGGTTACAAACAACTCACTCTGTTTGAAGGCGTGATACACGTTGAGAAGCGTGAGATGGTCGCCGTCGATGTGAGCGAAGCGCATCTTGGCTTCGTCGGCCGCCTTGCGCGCTTCGTTCGGCCGCACGAAGCATTGCGGAACTTTTGGAGAATCATTCAACATAATTAATTAATGAAATAAACATCTGGGTGATTTTTTTCTTTTTTGGTAAATCGTATTTTTTTGGAAATTATATATTAAAAAAATAATAATAATAAAATTCATAGGGGAAAATATAATCGTCTTGGACTCGAACCGGGGTCTTCTGGTTTAGGGACCGCCCGACTTACCGTCGAGCTATCGGGGATTTATAGATGATGGCGAAATTGACCTTCGTATTCTAATGATATTGTAAGGGGTTTTTCATTGTCTGAAAACACGGATAAAACGACCTTTTCTAAAAATGCCGTTTCCGAGATTCAGATATATATATATACAAGAATTGCTCGTTTAAAGATATTAGATACAACATTGAGGACCGAAGTCACCATGTACGTCTTTGTTATTGGAATTATATACTGGACCTCAAAGAAAAAGGGTTGGTTAGAAAATCTTCAAAATGAAAAACTACGCATTTTCATTTATTTCACATTTATTAAATGTCAATGAATATTGTAATGTGCTTGAATAAAAATAAAGAAAACATTACGTAATTCAAGCTTTTTATTTTTAATAAATAAAATAAATGAAAATGTTCTCATTTTGAAGATTTTCTAACCGAACTTTTTTCTTTGTGGTCCAGTTTAGATGAAATGAAAACTTTATTGCATACCACATTAAAAAGAAAAACAAAAAAAAACTTAAAAACATATAATATAAGGGTACAACTGGCGGCCCAGATAGATAAATACTTTACTTTACACAAGAAACAGAAACGAAAATATACAAAACTTAAAACTACGCATGCAAAGGCGGCCTATGGCGTTATGTGCGTTATATCACCTACTGTAATCATGACGAAAAACATCGTGAGGAAACCTACAAACGAGTTTTCCTTAATGTTCTCAAAGGTGTGAAATCTGCCAATACGCGCTTGGCCAGCGTATTGGACTATGGCCTAAACCTTTCTCATTCTGAGAAGAGACCCATGCCCAGTATTGAGACGGCCGGCGATCAGTTGAAATGATGATTATGTGTAACGAGTTGTGTTTTGACTTTTGAGATAATACAAGTGTATGTTTAGTGTGTTTTGAGTAGTTACAGTGACTCATCAGACATTACGGCAGTGATGGACAGGATCTCGTTGGTGCAGTTGTGGTTGCAGCAGTTGTTTGTTTTGAGTTAAACGAGTATGATATGTTTAGTTGTGTGTTATGAGTTGTTTGAGTGTAGCTCACCAGACAGCATGGCAGTGATGGGAGGATCTCGTTGCAGCAGTTGTTTGTTTCGAGTTGTGTTTTGAGTTATACGAGTATATTGTTGAGTTGTGTGTTATGAGTTGTTTGAGTGTAGCTCACCAGACAGCATGACAGTGATGGGAGGATCTCGTTGCAGCAGTTGTTTGTTTAGAGTTGTGTTTTGAGTTATACGAGTATATTATGTTGAGTTGTGTGTTGAGTTGTATGGGTGTGGCTCACCAGACAGCATGGCAGTGATGGAGAGGATCAGCAGTTGTTTGTTTCGAGTTGTGTTTTGAGTTATACGAGTATATTGTTGAGTTGTGTGTTATGAGTTGTTTGAGTGTAGCTCACCAGACAGCATGGTAGTGATGGGAGGATCTCGTTGGAGCAGTTGTTTGTTTAGAGTTGTGTTTTGAGTTATACGAGTATATTATGTTGAGTTGTGTTATGAGTTGTTTGGAGTGTGGCTCACCAGACAGCATGGCAGTGATGGAGAGGATCTCGTTGGAGCAGTTGTGGTTGCAGCTCGCGATCAGCATCTTGGCGAGCTGCGGGTCCAGCGGGAACTCCGCCATTACAGCCACCAGGTCAGTCAGGTTGAGTTGTGTGTTATGAGTTGTTACAGTGACTCACCAGACAGCATGGCAGTGATGGAGAGGATCTCGTTGGAGCAGTTGTGGTTGCAGCTCGCGATCAGCATCTTGGCGAGCTGCGGGTCCAGCGGGAACTCCGCCATTACAGCCCCCAGGTCAGTCAGGTTGAGTTGTGTGTTATGAGTTGTTACAGTGACTCACCAGACAGCATGGCAGTGATGGAGAGGATCTCGTTGGAGCAGTTGTGGTTGCAGCTCGCGATCAGCATCTTGGCGAGCTGCGGGTCCAGCGGGAACTCCGCCATTACAGCCCCCAGGTCAGTCAGGTTGAGTTGTGTGTTATGAGTTGTTACAGTGACTCACCAGACAGCATGGCAGTGATGGAGAGGATCTCGTTGGAGCCGTTGTGGTTGCAGCTCGCGATCAGCATCTTGGCGAGCTGCGGGTCCAGCGGGAACTCCGCCATTACAGCCCCCAGGTCAGTCAGGTTGAGTTGTGTGTTATGAGTTGTTACACTGACGCACCAGACAGCATGGCAGTGATGGAGAGGATCTCGTTGGAGCAGTTGTGGTTGCAGCTCGCGATCAGCATCTTGGCGAGCTGCGGGTCCAGCGGGAACTCCGCCATTACAGCCCCCAGGTCAGTCAGGTTGAGTTGTGTGTTATGAGTTGTTACACTGACGCACCAGACAGCATGGCAGTGATGGAGAGGATCTCGTTGGAGCAGTTGTGGTTGCAGCTCGCGATCAGCATCTTGGCGAGCTGCGGGTCCAGCGGGAACTCCGCCATTACAGCCCCCAGGTCAGTCAGGTTGAGTTGTGTGTTGTGAGTTGTTACAGTGACTCACCAGACAGCATGGCAGTGATGGAGAGGATCTCGTTGGAGCAGTTGTGGTTGCAGCTCGCGATCAGCATCTTGGCGAGCTGCGGGTCCAGCGGGAACTCCGCCATTACAGCCCCCAGGTCAGTCAGGTTGTGTGTTATGAGTTGTTACAGTGACTCACCAGACAGCATGGCAGTGATGGAGAGGATCTCGTTGGAGCAGTTGTGGTTGCAGCTCGCGATCAGCATCTTGGCGAGCTGCGGATCCAGCGGGAACTCCGCCATTACAGCCCCCAAGTCAGTCAGGTTGCCGTCGTCGTCTGCAAGATGGAAAATACCAGGCTGTCCTAAGTTGAACAAAAAAACTGGTCAGAGTTGTTTGGTTTTCAGCAGGTGCACTCTTTATTCCCTCAAAACCACACGATCACGTGCTCTGTGCGACACGGGAGTATAACATGTCCAACTTTAAAACTTTGGCTTCTACTTGTTACCTAGAACAAGTTGGCAGCTAGACCAACGATGCAGTCAACAATGCTTCTATTGGCCTACATGAAATAAATAATTATGATTGAATTTTTGATGTTCCAGACTTTGAAATCAGATTTTCGCGCGTATCGACCGAATCCAATGCAGCAAACTGGTTGTTGGCAGAGCCATTAAATAAACGACTGCTGCTGCTACTGATGATGATGACGTTGATGATGATGATGACGTTGATGATGATGATGACGAAGTGGTATGACACTCACCCAGAGCAGCCAAGTAATTGAGCAACTCGAGGGCCCGCATCAGCGTTTCGGGCGCAGGGGGGTCCATGAAGTCAAAGTGCACCAGGTCGTCGATACCCAGCTTTTTGTTGATGATGATGACGAAGTGGTATGACACTCACCTAGAGCAGCCAAGTAATTGAGCAACTCGAGGGCCCGCATCAGCGTTTCGGGCGCAGGGGGGTCCATGAAGTCAAAGTGCACCAGGTCGTCGATACCCAGCTTTTTGTTGATGATGATGACGAAGTGGTATGACACTCACCCAGAGCAGCCAAGTAATTGAGCAACTCGAGGGCCCGCATCAGCGTTTCGGGCGCAGGGGGGTCCATGAAGTCAAAGTGCACCAGGTCGTCGATACCCAGCTTTTTGTTGATGATGATGACGAAGTGGTATGACACTCACACAGAGCAGCCAAGTAATTGAGCAACTCGAGGGCCCGCATCAGCGTTTCGGGCGCAGGGGGGTCCATGAAGTCAAAGTGCACCAGGTCGTCGATACCCAGCTTTTTGTTGATGATGATGACGAAGTGGTATGACACTCACCCAGAGCAGCCAAGTAATTGAGCAACTCGAGGGCCCGCATCAGCGTTTCGGGCGCAGGGGGGTCCATGAAGTCAAAGTGCACCAGGTCGTCGATACCCAGCTTTTTGTTGATGATGATGACGAAGTGGTATGACACTCACACAGAGCAGCCAAGTAATTGAGCAACTCGAGGGCCCGCATCAGCGTTTCGGGCGCAGGGGGGTCCATGAAGTCAAAGTGCACCAGGTCGTCGATACCCAGCTTTTTGTTGATGATGATGACGAAGTGGTATGACACTCACCCAGAGCAGCCAAGTAATTGAGCAACTCGAGGGCCCGCATCAGCGTTTCGGGCGCAGGGGGGTCCATGAAGTCAAAGTGCACCAGGTCGTCGATACCCAGCTTTTTGTTGATGATGATGACGAAGTGGTATGACACTCACCCAGAGCAGCCAAGTAATTGAGCAACTCGAGGGCCCGCATCAGCGTTTCGGGCGCAGGGGGGTCCATGAAGTCAAAGTGCACCAGGTCGTCGATACCCAGCTTTTTCAACTGCAAAACTACAGATCCTAAGTTTGATCTGCAAAACGCAACGCGGGTGGCATTAGGGCAAGTTACACTGCTACTAGCTTAGACCCTACTAGAGGGTATGTTACTACTAGCTGATGCCCGCGACTTTGTCCGCGTAGATTTAGTTTTAAAGTACCGCAGGAACTCTTTGATTTTTGGGGATAAAAAGTAGCCTATATCACTCTCCAGGTCCTCAACTATATCCATGCAAAAATACGTCGATCAGTGGCTCTGTTGCGGCGTGATTGAAGGACAAACACACTTTCGCATTTATTTAATATTTTTATAAGTATAGATTAGCAAGAACTGGATCAAATAATACTGATGATTTCCTGATAAGATTTTACAGATATCCAACCAAGGTCAACAATTCAAAATTGGAACTGATCGATTTTCAATAAGACATCAGTCTTTCTAAAACAGAAATGTCGAAATAATTTTTATTACTTCATAGAACCATGAAATAATTACTTAATAGAAAAATACTTATGAGAAACATAAGATTTTGAGATGTAATTTTAAAAGTAACTGTGTAGCTAGCAAAAATTGTATATAAAAGGTAAATTAAACAAAACACATTACAAAAGTCAAACCTGAGAATCTCCGGATAAGTGTTATCTTGCATCTCGTTCTTGTATGCCTTCTCTGTGTAAAGCCTGAAGCACTTTCCCGGCCGCGTCCTGCCAGCCCGGCCGGCTCTCTGCTGAGCGGACGCCTTACTGATAGGAGACACTAGTAATGACTCCACACGAATCCTAGGGTTGTATACTTTCTGCTTCGAAAATCCTGTGTCTATGACAAAAACTACACCGTCTATGGTCAACGATGTTTCAGCTATATTCGTTGAAACAACTACTTTTCTACCAATAGCCCCGTTGGCTCTGTTCGGAGGTGCCGGCTCAAAGATTCTTTGTTGTAAATTCGGTGGTAGAGTGGAGTATAATGGTATACATTTCAGCTCCCCAACGTCCGGCCCCAAATTATCAATCTCACGCTTAATCCTTTTACACGCGTCCTCTATCTCTTCTTGACCAGTCAAAAATAGAAGAATATCACCGGTTATGTCTTCACAAATATGGATTTGGATGACGGTACGAATGGCTGCTTCTAAATAGTCTCTCTCTGGTTGGGGAGTGTAGAAGATCTCAACGGGATGCGTCCTACCAGGGACGTTCATCAGTGGAGCGTTATCGAAATACTGTTGGAACTTCCCAGCGTCCAACGTAGCAGACATGATAACCAGCTTCAAGTCCTTACGTTGTTTAATAACCTCTTTGAGTACCCCCATAAGTATGTCTGTAGCTAGAGTCCTTTCATGAGCCTCGTCGAGCAAAATCACTCGGTACTGTTCCAACATCGGATCTGACATGGCTTCACGCAGTAACATACCATCTGTCATGTACTTCAACACAGTTTGGGGTCCGGAGCAGTCCTCGAAACGGATGCTGTAACCGACTTGCTGGCCCAGTGCGACATCCATTTCTTCAGCTACTCGTTGAGCTACGGACATGGCTGCGACTCTTCTCGGTTGGGTGCAAGCTACTCCGTGGGATTTGCCGGCGGTTACTGCTGAGAATTCCACGCACCACTGTGGGATTTGGGTGGTTTTACCTGAACCCGTTTCACCCACCAAGACGACGCATTGGTGTGTGTTGAGAAGTCTCATGAAATCGTTTTTGTATTCCCATACGGGTAGGCCGAGGCGACGGCGGAGGAGCTCGTGGTAGCGCGTTGAGTGAGGGAGCCCTGGAGGGAAAAGCAATTTAGCTACTTAGTTTTAGGAGAGCTTTTTGAGTAAGAAACAGAATTCCTCTTTCAAAATATTCCATGTTATAATCCAGCGTCTTTGGCAATAAGATTATGACTATTCCAATGGGAATAGTCTTACAGAAAAATAAATTTTCAAATCAACACATCTGCTCATAGTCGGAAGGCTGATCGCAAGATATTGTCCAGAGAAAGAAAAAAAAATTATAAATGCGAAAGTGTGTTTGTTTCTCCTTCAATGACCCTGCAACAGAGCTACAGATCAACATGATTTTTTTTGCATGAGTATAGTTGAGGACCTGAAGTGTGACATAGGATACTTTTCACCCCAGAAAATCAGAGTTCCCGAGGGATAAGTAGCTGATTATTCTGACAATAAAACTAGCTTTTGCCTGTGACTTTGTTTGTGTGGATTTTGTTCTTGAGGTTATTTAAAAGCCTATATCACTCTCTAGCTAGGTCCACTATATCCATGCAAAAAATCACGTCGACCCATAGATCCATTTGACTGAAGGACTAACCAAAGGGGAGAAATCAAGCACAGGACCCTAAGTTTACGTGTTTTCGGAGATTTGGGGGTATAACTGCCATATTTTCAACTCCTCACTACTATTGAAAAATTTTTGATTTATGAATAAACTTTTTTGGCCCAACCCAGGACCTCATAATTTCTAACCACAAGATTAAAGCGAGATAGGTATTAAATGGTGGAATAGTGCTTTTACTTAAAACTGTTTGAGGAACCAATGGTCGCTGGGGTCCCAAGGAGCTGGAGTGAAGACCTCGCATTGGCAAGTGCAGATAAGTTGCAGACCTAAATACAGGCAGTACAAGACAGGCATGTGGTATGCAAAAGACTTTATATGTCCAGCAGTGGATGTGTGCTTCTTCTTTCTTTATTAACCGATAGATGTCCACTGCTGGACAAAGGTCTCTTACAAGGACTTCCACAGGCCTCGGTCTTGCTCTGGCTGAATCCAGTGGCTTTCTGCGACTCATTGTAATTGTGAACAGCCTATCATCTTAACATGAATTTAATTGTAGTACTCTTTTTTTTTTGGAACTTCCCCTCAGTGTGGAAATATTATATTTTATTCTAACAAAGTTGCATAGGTTAAATCGGCTTGGCATCCAGCTGCCCACAAGATAGTATAAAAAACTTATTACAATGTACTAGCTTCATAATAATATTGTAAAATGATTATTTTGAAAAGAGCAACTGCTGAGTTTCTTGCCGTCTCTTCTCAGCAGAATCCGCTTTCCAAACTGGTGGTAGATTCATGACTTGTCATAAGAGCCAGAGGTTGGCCTATGTGAAATAAATAATTTTGAATTTGAATATCTCTTAATAAATAAGAAAAGTCTTCTAAACTGCTATTCCTAGTAAATATCAAACCTGTGTATGGATTAACTCCTGGAGTGCTGGTAGAAGTGGGTGGGGGTGCAGACCCCAGGGTGGCAACAGAGTCTGAGGATTCCCCGCCGCCCCCAGATTTTGCTAGAGCCGCCGCCTTCTCTTCTCTGTGGGCAAGAAATCGTCAACATCAATAATACAGAACCTTGCCGCTATAAAGGGGGTAACTCCAAATCACATATATTTGGCAATATGCAAAAAACAACAAAAAATTTTTTCTTACTCTTTCGTCCTATGAGAACCTTTAAGGTTCTCTTTTCTCTCAATAAATAAAGTCTTTCTTCATAGGACTAATTAGTCCTATGAAGAAAGACTTTATTTATTTGCCAAATATGTAAATACCTGAGCCTTTGTACTGGCTCTGTTCAAGTCTCAAGATAGAGTTAAAATGAGACACGAATATCGTCAGCTTACTGCGATAAGCGTTTAAATGCACTTTACATCATTTCGAGTAAATCACATTTTAAAGCTTGAGATAAGATTTGACTTACTTACAACTTAATAACTTAAAAATAAGTTATCTTGATATTTATTCATATTATGTTGTGTTGTTAAAGAAAACCTATAAAATTTAAATTAATATTTAGGGGGTCATTCTAATTACAGGAAAAACCAATTAAATATTGGTTTTACCTGTAATCGCTGCTTGGATGAAATGGCGACACTTAACTGGTGTGTTGTGTGATCGCCGAATGCCGCTTAAGCTTAAGGGACTCATTTACAAATCTATTATCCGACCTGTGCTCCTGTACAGTAGTGAAACATGGCCAGCCTTAACAAGGCACGTGCAAGAACTTCGAGTCACCGAGATGAAAATGCTGCAGTGGATGTGCAATGTCACATGCTGCGATCGACAACACAACGATCACATCCGCAGTAGGCTCAGTGTCCGTGAAATCGGAGATAAGTTGCAAGAAGCCTGACTAAGATGGTACGATCATGTGGCACGGAAACCTCAAAGCTAGAGCTATATCTCGCAGCCGTCCAAAAAAGCACTGGCTGGATATTGTGTGCTGATTTGAGAGCCAATAAATAACGAAAATCTGATGCAGAAGATCGGGCAAAGTGGGCTAGAGCATGCCGGAAAGTGGACCCCACCTAGTGGAATAACGCTTCGTTGAAGAAGAAATAATACGAATTATGAGTTATTGAACATAACTCATAATTCGTAAATATTCGTAAATGTTCATAATTCATAATTTTTATACTACTTTACCTGTAAAATATTGATTGGGTTCTTCATTAAGAATGATTTATGCTTTATCACCAGTATAATTTTAATTTTATTAGGCGCACTTGCAGAAACGTCGAGTTATCCTTTTATCCCAGAGTTAGCAGCTAACTCTGGGTTAAAAAGGCAGATTTGACAGATTTCATATAAAGCTTCTGTCAAAATTACAAATTTATGCCTGGGTTAACTAACCCGGCATCTCTGCAAGAGGGCCTTAGGCGCACTGAAGTTATGAGGTTATACATGGCCGGAAACACAGATGTTGGAAGTGTGTTCCACACCTTAGCGGTTCGATTCAAAAACGTTGATCTGAAACGTTTTGTGCGAGCAGGTTGGATTTCAACCACGTAAGGATGCCGTAGCATTTTTGAAGATCGTAGCATTTTTCGGTTTTACCAGTCAATATGAGTGGGAAAAAAATAAGTACAACTGCATTTTTGTAAGTCAAATCAGCCAAAAAGTGCATTTATACAGTTTTACCAGTAAGCCAACGATATTTCCTGACATAAATCTGTCTTGTTTTAACTCAGTCTTGAGTCTGCGCAGAGTGAGCTGTGAGAGTGGCATCTATAGATCTTACCCTAAGAACTTAAAGCTAAACTGAGTTACTAAAGCAATGGTGGGTCTGGGTTTTACACACATCTGTAGCAGAGCAACGTAGCACCTCTTTAGTGAATAGGCAGCCTTAGAGTACCATGTTCTCTAACCCAAAAACGTTTAGGTTCATATATTTGTTTGTGATCATGAGGCAAATTGGATACTGTTTACAATTAAACCCAGATGCTTCTGGATTTATTTACTTATAAATGCTTCTCGAGAGGATAATGCACTTGCTGTGAGTTACAGTACTTAACCGCATTATTAATGCAACATCATGAAATAGCACTAATTTTGTTTACAAATACTTTAAATGTCTAATGAACACAGTAAATAACACCAAAACATGAACTAGCAGTGAATTACATGAATTTTTACAATAATCCAGCTTTTATGAGTAAAACAAAGAAAAACAAGGCATGGTCCAGTTGAAAAATCGTAAATAAAGAGCTTAAACGATAGACATACCTCTTTTTCTTGATAAAAGGATCCATCACTTCAATCCTTCGTTTAGACATAATTATTTTAAATCATATAACAACAAATAATCACACGCGAGAAAATTTTAATTTTGGGATTTTTGGTAGGTAAACTTAGCTCAGCCCTCAGGCAGGCAACAAAATGGCGGCTGTGAGCATAGAGTATAGAGTATAGACAAAACAATACAGAGTAGAGTACATACATGTACAGATTCAATCTCAAAATAAAGTTGTCTGTCTGTAGTTTTGAACTGTCTCACAAAACAATTAAAACTCTCATAAATCGCAACTTCATCCACACGGTTCGTCAAAATCAAACCAGTAGTTTTTGCTTGAAAGAGTAACAAACATCCGACAATCCTCACTAACTTTCACATAAAGATAGCTTAGTAGGAATAGGAAGTAGGTTTAGATTTAGAAGAATAGGTATGATTCGAGGAAGTTTTATTGATGAATCTTTAGTCAATTCTTTAAAAATTCATTTATTTTAGTTTTAATTTTGTTAGTTGTATATAATTTAGGCATATTTTAATTTTAATGATATGGTATTATAGAAATTTATACGTAATTGATTGTGAATATAAAATTCAAGACAAAAGTCGTAAATACTTTAAAAAATGGAAGAAAAGGGCTATAGAATTAGCCATAGCAGCAGCTAAAGAATTGACTATAGATTCGGTTTAGAAGTAGATTATTATTATATTTTGGTATATTTTATATATTTTTTCTGTTTGTTTTGCTGAGCCGATTTCGACGGAACTTTCGCAAACAGGCAAAGGTTATATGTAAAACTTTTAACTGCAAGGATTTTGACTTCCAAATTCTCAGTCTGGTAGGGCCTGTACCTACTGCCTTAGGCCAAAATGCACAAATTAAAATGATATATTATGATCTAATGATGTAACATAGTAAATAAGTATTTCAATATCCCGGAATATCACAGTTTGTAATAAAATGCATATCCTATGATAATAGGTTTATTCTATTTAAAATTTTAGTATGTAATGACATTAATATGATGTACGTAATATAGTCATCATTTTTATTAAAACTAAGAAGTTTCAATATCACCACATTCTTCCCCGGTTAGTAATGAAGATGATAGTCTTCGAGACGACGTGGTAACATACGCGCCCTTGTCGATCTTCGGGGCTCCGATTCTGGAGTCATAAATTCGTCATTATTTAATATTTATTCATCTTCTTGATTTTGGTCTCTATTATTATCTTCTTGAGTTTCATCTTCTTCCTCGTCATCAGTTTCTTCATCAAAAGATTTACTTTGTATTTGTATTGGTTTAGGCGCAAGATATTTATTAGATATTGTAGTTTCTCTACCATCAGAGAGTCGAACATATGAATAGTCATTGTTTGGTTCTAGTAGAGTCACCTCTTCTACCAGGGGTTGGTATTTATTAGAGCGATTAAATTTCTTCATTAGTACTGTTGTTCCTGGATTATTTAACCAAGTTGGTAACGACATCCCGTTAGCTGATCGTCTTTTGTATGTAAAGATTCTCTCATGTGGAGTACAATTCGTTGATGTACACAAAAGTGATCTTATCGCATGTAATGCTTGAGGCAAAACTTTCTCCCAATTTTCTATAGCATAATTTTGAGTTTTCAATGCCAACTGAATTGCTTTCCAAAGTGTAGAATTAAGTCTTTCTACCTGGCCATTGCCTTGTGGATTATATGGCGTTGTTCTGCTTGTTGCAATGCCACGGGAACTCAAAAAACATTTTAGTTCTTCTGACATGAATGCAGTCCCACGATCAGAATGAATATAATTTGGCATGCCAAATGTTGTGAAAATACTATGAAGATGTTTGGTTACAGTTTTGGCACTGATATCAGAACACGGAAAAGCGAAAGGAAACCGTGAATATTCATCAATTACTGTTAGCATATATTTATTTTGAGTATTTGACGGCAATGGGCCTTTAAAGTCAACGCTTAATCTTTCAAAAGGGGCAGTCGCTTTTATCAATTTTGGCTTTTCTACATTGCTTTTATAGAATCGAGGTTTTATTTCGGAACATATTTTACAATTACTTGTCATTGTACGTATATCATCTATAGAGTATGGCAAATTTTTAGATCTAACCCAATGATACATTCTTGTCACTCCTGGGTGACAAAGAGATTCATGATGGGTAATTAAATTAGATTTCTTTGCGTCCATATAAGCACAAACTCTAGATAAGGCATCTGCCGCATAATTTTCTTTTCCTGGCCTGTAAATAATTTCGTATTTATATGCGGCTAATTCTAAACGCCATCTTTGTATCTTTTCATTCTTTATTTTGCTTGAATGCTTTCTGTCAAACATGAAAAACACTGATCTTTGATCAGTAATTAATTGAAATGGTCTTCCAATTAAAAAATGGCGCCATTTTCTTAGAGATTCGACGATTGCATATGCTTCTTTCTCAATAGCCGAGTGACGAACTTCACTATGGTTAAGTGTTCTTGAAAAGAATGCTATTGGTCTAGAATCTTGCGCTAAAGTAGCTGCTATAGAGTGTTCTGAAGCATCCGTTTCTACAGTAAATGGAATGTTATCTTGAATAGCATGTACCATCGATTTCAAAATATCTGATTTAAGTCTTTCAAATGATTTGACTAAATCATTTGATAAAGGAAATCTTTCTGCTTTTGACAAATCGTAAATTTTCTCTGAAAATTTCGGAATCCATTTAGCATAGTGTGCAAACATTCCCAAGGTCCGCTTTAGTGATTGTTTATCATGCGGCGGAGGTAAGTTTATTAATGGCTGCAATCTATCATTATCTGGTTTAATAGTATTATCAGTAATGGTATATCCTAAAATATTAATTGATTTCTGTGAAAATTGACATTTGTTTTTATTTATTGTTAGTTTATATTTATTAACAGCATTCATAAATTTTTCTAAATTTTTATCATGTTCTTCAACTGATTTACCACATGTTTATGGGTATAAGGTTCACTTTTGACTTTTCACTTTGGATCAGAGAAACACGACCACCTTGGTTGATCATTTATTAGCGACTGACTTGAGTTTAACATAATGCAAAACACTTACATATGAATTAACAATTGAACATGCCGCCCACCAAAGGACCCTCAGCGTCCTTTATAATACACAAGTTACATTGATATACTAAATCACGATAGGCAGCAACAAAACATATTTTGCAACTTATATGAAAAAAAATTATCTTAATTTCTAGCTTTATAATTATTATGGATGACAATACTTGAATTGAATGCTTGCGATACCTATTAAAGTAAATACAATATCAAATGATAAATTAGCAAAGATCTTAAACTTCTTAAACAAACATAGAATTTCACTGAGCGGGCAAGTTCGGTTACAATAATCGTTTACACAAAATAATAAAAATAGCATCTTTAACTTACAATTATTTAGTACAACTTAATTAATGTCTATCGGTAAGGGACATAGTTTCGATACAGATCTTTGCACTATACGGTCACCACTCTTGACACTATAGACTCTAGTAATACCATCACTACCAGGATGCTTGTCTGTGATGCGACCCAGCATCCATTTCCCAGGTGGAAGGTTGTCGCTTTTTATAAGTACTATGTGTCCGATATCAAATTCTTTTTCCTTCTTGATCCACTTATACCTTTGTTGCAATCTAGACAGATATTCCAATTGCCATCTTCGCCAAAAGTCTGACAACATTTTTTGCAGGTGTTGCCATCTGGATAAGTAGCTGATTGATATATCTTGGAGATTGGGATTCGGAACGGTAATTGGGGCTTCGCCAATCAAAAAATGTCCTGGGGTTAAAGGCATCTTGTTATCTATATCAGACTCATCTATGGGGCTTAGAGGTCTGGAATTCAGACAAGCTTCTATTTGACATAGCAGAGTGGACATTTCTTCATACGTAAGGTTCGATGTCAACACCCTTTTCATGTGAAATTTCATTGATTTCACGCCAGCTTCCCAAATTCCCGCCATATTAGGACTGTAAACTGGTAGAAAGTGCCATTGGGTGCCGTCAAGAGCTAAAGATTCTGAAATGTCACCTTCAAATTGTAACTTTGCTTCTGCCCAGGCTGCTGCAAGTTCTTTGTTAGCTGCAACAAAAGATCGACCTTGGTCACTCCACAGGTGGGCACATTTCCCACGCCGGCTGACAAATCTTCTCATGCAGGCGATGAAACTATCTGACGTCATATCTCCAACGAGTTCTAGGTGAATCGCTTTTGTGGACATACAAATGAATATGCATATGTATGCCTTGCTGGTTCTTATTCCTCGACCTCTTGACGCCAGTACTGAATATGGACCAGCGAAATCTACGCCACTGTGTAAAAAGGGTCTTGATGGAGTCACTCTTTCACGAGGTAAGTCTCCCATGAGTTGCGATTTTACTGTTGCATTTTGCCTGGCACATAATAAACATTTTCTAAACTTTAATTTTACTAAATTTTTTGCTTTCAGGATCCAGTATTTTTGCCGTAAGTATCCCAACATCAGCTGCTGTCCACCGTGCAACGTCTTCAAATGCGCGTCGGCGACAACGAGCTTCGAAAGGTAAGTATCATGATCTGGTGTCTACCATCTTCGTTTAGATCTGCATGGCGCAACCTACCGCCCACCCTGAGGATTCCTTCATCATCAAGGTAAGGTTGTAAGGTTTTTAATTTGCTTTTTGCTTGTACCTTTCCGTTACTCTTTAAATTATTTATATCTTCTTTAAAACTTTCTTGCTGTGTTAGCTTAATGCATGTTTTTAACGCTTCATCTAATTCTTTTGTTGTAATAGCTGTGTCTTTATCTTGCAATTTCTTTCCCTTTAAAAATCTTTTGCTGTAAATTATCATTTTTAGTAGTTCTGTTAAGTTATCACAACTTTCAAATTTTGCAATTATACTTGTGTTTTCATTTTCTATTTTCAGGTTTACTTCTATAATTTCCTTTCTTTCCAGGTTTGTAGTTATGTTCTTCGGTCTGCAGTATTCGATCTCATCATTATTTAACCATTCAGGTCCTTTCCACCACATTTTGTATTCTTTCAGGTCTGCTAATAGCATTCCTCTTGAGGCAATATCGGCAGGATTGTCTTGCGATTGGACATGATACCAATTGTGATTGCCTATGTCTTCGAGGATCTCAACCACGCGATTACGCACGTAAGTATTCCATCTTGCAGGGTCTCCGAATAGCCAGGACAAAACTATAGTGGAGTCCGTCCACGCGTATATCTGACCGGCAGGTATTCTCATAGATTCCTTTATTTGTTTCAGAAGACCAGCAAGTAGCACCGCAGCAAGTAGCAATATTGCAATTAGGCGGTCATGCAACACTCGATCGAAAGCTTTTTCGTAATCGATGAAACAAAGAAAAACATCCTGCTGCATATCTAAGCATTTTTGCACCAGAAACTGTACTGCAAATAGAGCCTCTCTTGTGCCGACTCCTGATCTAAAGCCGAACTGGTTATCTGCGAGTTGTTCGTCACATTTGGTTCTTATGCGTTCGTGAATGATATTTAGAAATAGCTTTAGTACTTGACTCATAAGGCTAATTGTTCGAAACTCTTCGCACTTTTTCGCATTGGCTTTCTTAGGGAGCGTAATGAAAGATGATGTTAACCAGTCTTTGGGTAAGTGGCCAGAGTCATAAATGGCGTTCAAAAAATTTACGAGGACATCAATATTTTCTTCCTCAATAAGTTTAAGTACCTCTATGTGAACATCATATTCTGGACCCGCTGATTTTCCAGTTTTAGCTTTTCTTAGAGCCTTTGTAACTTCGACTTTCAGGACAGAATACCCATCACTCAAATCACAGGTTACAGCTAAACTTCGTGAATCATCAGCGAACATTGACGAGATGTATTGTTCCCACAGGTGTTTTTTCTTCGTTATATCCAGAATACCATAGTAAACCAGAACCGCTCTGGTTTTAAGTATTTTTCCATTTTAATTTGTTAATTTAAATAGAACTAGCTTATGCCCGCGACTTCGTCCGCATGGATTTAGTTTTTAAATATCCCGCGGGAACTCTTTCATTATCCGAGATAAAAAGTAGCTCTCCCGGTCTGAGGAACCACTACTACATCCATTACTATACCCATGCAAAAAATCGCATCAAACCGCTGTTCTGTTGCGACGTGATTGAAGGAAAAACCAACAAACAAACACACTTTCGCATTTATAATATCAGTAATGCTTTATTATAACACATTTTATAATTGTCAAATTTTTTACCATACTTAACTAAAGACAAAATTTCGTTTAGCTGTCATTTACGTTTTGTTATTCCACTGTCATTTGCGTTTTGTTATTCCATGTCAGATGCGTTTTTGTTATACCACGTTTTATAGTGACTTGACGGAAACGCGGTCGAACGGGATAAAAAGTATCCTATGTCCGTCTCCTGGTTCTAAGCTACCTCTCCACCAATTTTCAGCCAAATCGGTTCATCCGTTCTTGAGTTATAAATAGTGTAACTAACACCACTTTATTTTATATATATAGATAATATAATTATAATACATAATAATGTGCATTTCAATTAATTAACTATAATATTATGGCAGAGTGAGGAAGGATTATTAAAAATTTTACGCAAGCGTAAAATGTCAACCCTTTACTATAGCCACACGAGTAACCGAACAGAGAGGAAGCTTCCTAACAAGGGCGAAGAAGTATACCTATTCTGCTAGGGTTGTCACCTGATGCATGTCAACAATTTAAGGAAAAAATAAAAATATTTTAAAGTTTGTATAATTATGTATAATTTCAGTTAAATCCTGAACTTGAACAACAAATACTTAAATTAACAAAAATATAAAGAAACGATTTTTTTTAATGAACATCAGTATTTTTGCCATAACTTCACAATTAATGTTAATAGATGGCATCGTCATTTACTATCGACTATTATTATTATTACAAGCTTTTATTTAACTTGCAATGTATGTATGTATGTATACATGGGTATATGTATTCAACGTACATACATACATGTAAACATACATGTATCAAATCTTACAAGATAGAACCACTTTTCCGGTTGAGCTGAAATTTTGCGTGTATGTGTAAATTGCTAAACACAAACTGGCCGAATAACATTAACGTCGGTCGTCGCGTGCGTCGCCTCGGTGCCCGCCTCGGTGACCGCCGCGTGCGACGCGACGCCGCGTTCAACGCCGACGCCTCTCTATAAACGCTCTCATACTTGGCCATAAATGTTTGAGTTTATCGCGCGACACGACGCATCACGCGCCGCGCAACGCCACGCCTATGCGAAGTAGGTACGTTAATTACACCAGTGAAAAAATCATACAAATAGGTTCATTGGTTTCCGAGAAAATCGTTAACAAACACACACACACACATACCTATATGCGGGTCAAGCCCTTTTGAAGTCGGTTAAAAATGTTGGTGGTGGTAGTGGGGTTAATGGTAGTGATGGTGGTGAAGCCAGGGGTAAATAGAAAACCCCTGCCCCATATTTACCCTATTCTAGCCTTATAAGGTAGGTACTTCGGGTATCCTATTATCTGAGCACTGTCTTCAAGTAGGTGAGACGACATCATCGCTCGGCTTTATACCTGTCATACCATACACGTCATTCTCACTTGACTATCAATGTTATTACCTAGTTTTATTGTACAGATACGATAGGTACGTATAAAAAGTACTTACTTCTCTTTATCTCTCGGATATAAAAAAAAGGAAATGTCCTTATTGTCTCTGGCTTGTTTTAAGCAAACTGTGCAAGAGTTTGGCATTTTTACACTATTACATACATATACACAAATAAATCTAAACTCACAACAAACAAACACTCACTCTTCGTCTATTTATTTCTACTAAACGCACGACTGTCAGCCCTTACGTCCTGACCCTGACTTACCCTGAGCGGCGCGCCGCGGCGTGTCGGTGAATGTGTCGGTGAGAGCTCACGCACACAGCGTTGCGCTATGTATGGGTGAGCCCGCCGCGAGCCGTTTGTATGTAGCTTCCGCTCTGTTACTTTAATATACCTACTCTGTGCTATAGCTCCCAGGTAACTGAGGCTTACACGGGAGCGTACCTCGCTCCGCACTTACCGCACCCACCGCACGATTGCCCTGTCTAGACGGCTTCGTCGAACCTCTGTATGAACCTTACCTTCGTTACTCTGTGGTTACAGCGCGAGATGTCATTCCACTACTTACGCATCTTAGAAAACACAACGATACCACGTTTTAAAAACCACCAAGCGCCATCTATCGCATACCTTAAGAACTAAATAGCGTAACTGCTAAGACTTCTCCGCGCACGGTGGCGACACCATCGCCCGTAGCGCGGAGCACTCCACCGGACTTGACATCGCCCCGCCCGCGGCGGCTATCTGCCCGCCCGCGACGCGGGGCCCCTGGCGATACATTGGCCCCGCGCTCGATGACGACCCTTTCGTCAGTAGCGCGGGGCCCCACACCGAACACGACACCGCTCCGCTCGCGGCGGCGACTTGCCCGCCTGCGACGCGGGGCCCCCGGACCGACACCGGCCCCGCGCACGGCAGCGACTCTATCGCCCGTAGCGCGGGCCCACCCTCTGGACCTGACACCGCTCCGCTCGCGGCGGCGACTTGGTCGCCTGCGACGCGGGGCCCCCGAACTGAAACCGGTCCCGCGCACGGCAGCGACTCTATCGCCCGTAGCGCGGGACCACCCACTGGACCTGACACCGCTCCGCCCGCGGCGGCAATCCTGCCCGCCAGCGAGTGGAACCCCCTCAACTGACGTCGGCCCAGCGCACGGTGGCGACACCATCGCCCGTAGCGTGGGTCCACATACTGGACACCGCTCCGCTCGCGGCGGCAATCCTGCCCGCCAGCGAGCGGAGCCCCCTCCCAAGAAGTCCCTCCACAAGGCCCCTGCTCCCAACGGACCAGGAACCTCAGCCGCCATGGATTGCCAAGACGGCTGAAAACACAACACCGGGGAAGTGCTCTTCCCCGCGCCCCGCCCGGGTAATGAGGCCCTGCCTCGATGCCCGTACCCTCCGCTGGCCACGGCCAGCGAAGACGACCTTCACGACGAAGACTTTATACTTATTTCAGTATATTTGTCATATTTGCACGTAATAATCTTTTTTGAAATTTCTTCACTTTTGTAAACCCTCTGGAACCGTATTATACCAGGATAAAGGGTAGGTAAATAATAACAGAAGTTTTTGCAAAGAAAATTACTAAGTACACAGGATTAGCAGATGTAAAAAACCAGTTTAGAAGATAAACCAAATTCCTCATTTTCGGGGATTAATTATCGTATCATTTACCTTCTAAGTTTACATTGTGTATATTCGTATGCAAAACATAACTTTGTTTTAAGCTACATACAGCGCCATCTATCTCCGAACTAACAATATTTTTGTTTTCCCTCGGGAAAATCAAACTTTTTCGGGATAAAAAGTACCCTATTATTTAATCCGGACTTCTAACTTTACGTCTGCAAAATTTCAAAGCAATCGGTTCAGTAGTTACGGCGTGAAAGCGGAACAAACATACAAACAAACTCACTTTCCCATTTATAATAGTATATCGTATCATTTACCTTCTAAGTTTACATTGTGTATATTCGTATGCAAAACATAACTTTGTTTTAAGCTACATACAGCGCCATCTATCTCCGAACTAACAATATTTTTGTTTTCCCTCGGGAAAATCAAACTTTTTCGGGATAAAAAGTACCCTATTATTTAATCCGGACTTCTAACTTTACGTCTGCAAAATTTCAAAGCAATCGGTTCAGTAGTTACGGCGTGAAAGCGGAACAAACATACAAACAAACTCACTTTCCCATTTATAATAGTAAGGATAATAGTATAATAGTAAGGATAAATTGTAATAAAATGCATATCCTATGATAATAGGTTTATTCTATTTAAAATTTTAGTATGTAATGACATTAATATGATGTACGTAATATAGTCATCATTTTTATTAAAACCAAGAAGTTTCAATATCACCACACAGTTCCAACGGGCTTTTGAAAAACTTAAACTTAAGCAGGCGAAGTCGCGAGCTTCACTAATTATTTTACTAAACTAGCGGCACGCTATGATGGCCGGTTTGACACATTACAATAGTGATGTGGAATGTCAATTTATTCTCGAACAAAAAACAATTAAGTTTTGTTTTTGTACCTGATTAAATAGGTTTAATAAAACAAAAATGTATATGTTTATTTAATTTATTTGAACGAACTGAATATTTGAATGAAAATGAATATACATACTTTATATGCACACAAGAAACATATGAATACAAAAGATACCAAAAAAGGTGCCACAAAAGGCCATAATTAATCAGATTCGTCCATACTACTATTTTCACTGTCGTCACTGCTATCATCACCTACATTAATAATTATATGTTCGTTTTCTATAATATTATCTATTTTCACATCTCTTTCATAATCTTCCCTTATTAATTTAACAGTTCTATTCACAACCTTTTCCCAGTCTCCTTTAGTCACATGTTCACAAGCTTCTTCTAATAATTTTAGCATTTTTTTTGTGGTAAATGGGGGTTCTGTATTGTGTCTTGCAGCATATCCCTTAATTTGAGCCCACACCAACTCAATCGCATTATACTCACAATGGTAAGGCGGTAACCGTATAACTCTGTGCCCATGTTCTAATGCTATTTCGTCAATGACGTATCGGATCTTGGTTGGTTTGTTTTCTTTTAAAAGACGTACTAATTCCGCTTTTAACATATTCATGTTTGCATCTACGCCATTTTTACGAAGCCATGCGACGATATCAGCTTTCTTTTGGGATTGGGCAGGTGGCTTGTCAATTTGCATCGAGTGGTATGGGGCGTTGTCCATAATTATAATAGATGGTTCAGGGAGGCTACACAACATTGAGGTAAACCATTCAGTAAACTTTTCTCCATTCATGTCTTCATGATAGTCTCCAGTGGTTTTTGACGCAAAAGCCATGAGAGAACCTTCGACAAACCCGTTGATGGTTCCGGCGTGACAAATTATAAGTCGCGATCCTTTTCCTACAGGAACTTTGGAAGTAGATGCTGCTGTGTCATCGTTCCAAGAACGGCCTACAGTATGGTTAGCATTAAGCCATGTTTCATCCAAGAACACAACATTTTGCCAATTTTTGATTTCTTTCACTTGCCGTAAAAAAGTATACCTTGCCATCGCTATATCAAATCTTTCCATCAATATTTTGCGTTTGTTACATTTTTTGTATCGAAATCCAATGGTCTTCAAAATCTTCGTTAAAGAACTTTCCCCACCGAAGAATAATCCAGCTTCCTTCAGTGAATGCACCAACTTTTTTCTTGTTGGATACTCCTTCTGTAAATAATAGCCGTAAACATGTCTTCGGATAGCATCGGCATCAAAGCTATCGATGCCTACGACTGGTTTTGCTCGTTTTCTCTTTTTTGGTGTGTGAAGTTTATTTTCTTCTGTGCCAGTCTCGCCATATTTTTTTTTAGTTATCCGTCTAACAGTTCGTTGTCCAATATTAAGCGCATCAGCTACGCGTTCAACCACTGACGTTATAGGTAAAATTGGCCCTCCATTTTGAGCTTCACGATCGAAATAGTTACGAAGGCGTATTACGAACTCACGTGTCTGACTATCTAGAACAGTTCTCTGCGTACGTTCGGTCATATCGACGAAATCCACAACAAAGGGCTTGAACAGAGTCCAAATTAACGAGCAAGGGTCAACAGTAATGCAGTATCAATATTTGAAATCCAAAGCCAGGTCAAAACTATATCACAATCGCATTGCACTGACAGTTTATACTTTTCGAAGCAACGTCAATTCGAAACTGCTTTGTTTTGCATTGAGCATTGACGCGAGTTTGCCGGAGGTAGTAGTTGTGCTAGCCAGCGATCCTATGTGACGATCGTATTAGATTCCATTTTTAAAAATTTTCAATTTAGAAAACCAAATGCCGAGTTGTGGTATATATCATATAAAAATAAAAATTTTACCTTTTGTATGAAACAGCTGATATTTTTTTGCGATTTCAGAGGTTTGTCCACATAGTGAAAATTGTTCATATTCACAAGTACATTCACCCCTTAAATGGTGCAAACTGATTTTTCTACACTTGTATACATTTTAGAAATCAATTTAATAAATAAATTTTGAGTCCTAAACCTAAAACTACATTCGATAAAATTTATGAATCTCTGCACATCACTATCGTCAATAAAGTAATACAATTATTTCCTTCAAAGTCGTTATCAATTAATACGGAACTTCATGAGCGGACAAACGTCAAACCGGCCATCATAGCGTGCCGCTAGTGTAGTAAGTAGTACCAATACCAAGTAGTTGTACCATAGACCAGAAATCAGAATAGGTACATAAAATCAGAAGACGATCCATTTTACGCACTTGAAATTGCCAAAAAAGCATTTTGGATGTATGTAGTTTCAACTTAAAAGCTTCAAAGAAAAACTATATAATAATTATATTATGAACACAATGAAAAAGAATAAATAATGTTTTTATTATTTTTGTGTAAAAAAAAAAAATTGAATTTATTTTCACAAGCTTTTACTAATTTTTATTTTTTCTACAAATCAACTGAAATAACACGACAGGGAAGGTCGAAGGAACGTTATCAAACAAAAAAAATGTCACATCAAGGAACTGCGTATTTTTGCTAAATGTTAAATAATTGTAAAAATACATTGAATTAACTGTTTTATAATACTTAATATTTAGTAAAACGATTGTAAATAATGTAGATTATTTTATGAGTGAAAATATAACTCGTATAGTGCTGTGAAGTGGAGATGAAAACAATTCGACTAAAACCGCGACTAAGGAGTGCATTTACAAACGAAAACAACGAATATTTCGACAATACTTCAATAAAACAATCAGACGTGAGTATAAATAGATTTAATCGTTGAAAAGTTAATCCCTTGGAATTGAGATCATTCCTTTATCATCATTTCAAGATGGCTGCCTGATAGATTTTACGATTTATTTTGTAAACTCGAGTGATATTAGATCTATTCTTCAACTGTAGCTAAATAAACAAGAACAGTAAGTTAAATGATTTCTTTTTTACTGTCTACAGTTTTCTGTATTAGGTCATTTGAGGTTATTGAACTTGTCTGAACAAGTATCCTACATGACCCTACAGTACAGGTGAAATACATGTTTATTTTGAGCGGATACCGCAATGTTTAGCAATAGTAAGCAAAAAAACTATTGACACCTACCTATATGCTAAAAATTTCAAAAATAGGGCTAAAACTTGATTATTTTAATGTTAAATCAAATCTGCAGTTCAAAAGAGTGTAAAAGGTTCCTTTTTGCTGGACTATTGCAAAGTCACAAGGAAGGGTTATGATTAGCAGTCTTTGTAATTTTGTATTTACTACCTGGCCATATTATCTGTGCACCTGGCATTGATGATGTCATGTCTAATACACACCACACACAGCACAGTATAATTACTGTGGTACTACTAATGGTGTAAGTGGTAGACTCATTGACGATTTAAAAGTACTTGTAAAAGTTTATTTCACTCCCTGGCGCAGTGGTGAGCGCTGTGGTCTTATTACTGGGAGGTCTCGGGTTCGATTCCCGGCGGGGTCAATTTGGGAATTTATAATTTCTGAATTGTCTCTGGTCTGGTCTGGTGGGAGGCATTCGTTGGCCGTGGCTAGTTACCACCCTACCGTCAAAGACGTGCCGCCAAGCGATTTAGCGTTCCGGCACGATGGCGTGTAGAAACCGATTAGGGGTATGGGTTGAATTTTCACTGCCATACCCCTTCCAAGTTAGTCCGCTACCATCTTAGACTGCATCGTCACTTACCATCAGGTGAGATCGCAGTCAAGGACTATCTTGTCATCGAATAAAAAAAAAAAAAAAAAAAATTTGAATAAAAAACATTTCTATTCTATTCTATTCTATTCTAATGCAGTGGTGCGAGCATGGGAAGGTGAACGGGGAAGTGCGGGAGTCATTGCATTCCAGCGAGGTGCACAGACATTGTGACCATGTTATACATATAGCACCTTCGAGAGAACAAGGGCATAATTGGATTGGATTATTTTAAGATTTAGCTTGACCAGTTTATTTATTTATTTGTTTGGGTTAAATCTTGCAAGATGAATTAGACCCACTTCCTGGTTTCTGATCGAGCTGAAATTTTGCATTTATGTGTAAATCGGATGACAATGCAATATTATTGTGACATGGAGCTGATCTGATGATGGAGACGGAGATGGCTATCGGAACTCTGTAATAAAACTATGTAACCCCATCGAGTTTGGGCTCGTTTGATTCGTCATAACAAGTACTCTGATCCTAGATGATATCCAGAGTCTAATAGAATAGACTAGAATAGAATAGAATAGAAATGTTTTTTATTGCTTGGTTTATTTCCATCTAAGACTGCATTATCACCTTATCAGCCGAGATCAAATGTGTTGTAAAATGTAAATTTCATATTCAGAAGATGTCATCTTGATTTATGATAGTTGTACTCTTGGTCAGAAACTCCCAGCTACCACTGACCATTCTCTATAGCATGTCTCTTCCATTCCACGCAACATTGGCAGAGTAAATTGTGCCCATTTGATGCTACTGCATGCCACAAACGAAAATTGAATTGAATCGAAAAGAGCATTCAACATATCCTTACTAATCTTAATATATATAAATTACGTGTCACGTTGTTTGTCCGCGATGGACTCCTAAACTACTGAACCGATTTTGATCAAACTTCGTAACTATCTGTAATTTGGTCCAACTTGAAAGATAGGATAGTTTTAGTAGTTATTTGTTTTATTTATATAGGTAAGTTGGCAGTACGAAGTTCGCCGAGTCAGCTAGAATTATAAATGTAAAAGTATGTTTAGTGGTTTGTCCTTCACTCACAGCAATAGAGCAATGGATTGATGTAATTCTTTGTGTGTACCAATGCAAAAAATTAGATTGATCCTAGTTGAAGACCTAGAGAGTGACCATAGGCTATATTTATCTTGAATAAACAAAGGAAGTTCCCATGGAATTTTACAGGTCTCTTGAATGAGAAGGGTGATAGGTGTGGCTCATAAAATTCAATAACATAGAACAACCTGTGGCTCTTATGACAATTGACAAGTCATGACGCTACCACTGGTTCGGAAAGCAGATTCTGCTGAGAAGAGCCGGCAAGAAACTCAGCAGTTTTAAAATAATCATTATACAATAATAGCTGACCCCGCGAACTTCGTACCGCCAGCAAAAATATTTACTGGTTGGTCACCCTTATCATTTAGGGGTATGAAAAATAGATGTTGGCCGATTCTCATACCTACCCGATATGCACACAAAATTTCATAATAATCGGTCCAGCCGTTTCGGAGAAGTATGGGAACGAACATTGTGACACGAGAATTTTATATATTAGATTAATATTAATAAAATGATTGATTGATTACATTGTAATAAGTTTTTATACTATCTTGTGGGCAGCTGGATGCCAAGCTGATCTTTTATACTATGAAATATTGTGACATTATGTACAGTTAGGTGGGGAGGTAGCCTTAACTAACTATGTACATCGAAATGAAACAAATGGTTTTAAATTAACAAAAATAACATTGCAAAAAAAATATCTTAAAGTCTCATATTGTAAACATCCTTCCATGCCATAAAGGGTTTATGCTTAGTCCACCATGCTGCTAAGGGTAACATTGGTCCAACCCAATATTTTTCCAACACATTCACATATTTTGGACTAATTGACAACAACTAAATTAATAATTTTTTGTTCAAATAAACTTTTACAAAGTGCTTTCGATTTGTCAAGTGGGTCTACCACTAGCTCAGAATGCCATTCCAACCGAGAAGAACCAGAAAGAAACTCAGCGGTTGCTCTTTTTAAAATATCATGTTGTGTTACACGCTAGTAATTATTATTGTCTCATGAATCACTGGAGCGAGTTACATCCACGCTTTTTTATCATTTATATAATCTTCAATTTTCAATAATATACTTTTGAACATGAGAATAGTTTTAATAGATTTCTTAAACTTGTGTTAAGGCAAGTCTAACTCTGAGATCTATAGATGGCACTCTCACTCAGCTCAAACTCATAACCGAGTTAAAACGAGACAGATTTTTGTCAGGATATATTTGTGTCTCATTTTAACTCTATCTTGAGTCTTGAGCAGAGTCAGAGTACTCAGAATAAGATCGACTGTGGATTTTAATTATAGAAAGTCACGCAAATTCCCACAAACATCTTTTGTCCCTTCTTGAGGCTTAGTCGAGGAATCATTTATTTATTAGTAGCAACAGGGTTCACACAATATATTATAAGATATTTTAGTTCTTAAATAAAGCCAAAAATGATTACATTACTTACTTTCAAAAAGATAAAGTTTAACAGAGAATCAATAATAGGTAAATAATAAATAATAAACTCATGATCATGAATCATGAGCCTATTTGAATTTCTAATTTGCCTATCGTAAATTTTTTCAATGAAGCAGTACAACAGAATTAAGGAACAGCCTGTAGTGTGTAGTGCAATACACATTGGTGTAGTATAGGTGAGAGAGGTCACACCATTGGCCATACAGTGTTATGAATTTGTCTTCCTAATTGATCCCAATTGTACCCAATTCATTTGTATAGTTCTGCTGCACACTTTTTCACAGAATGTAATGAATCATATCTACTTGTTGCTGAACTCACTAATTTGCTTTGTTTGGTCTAACTTTCAGTTTCATTAGAACATTTAGCTGGTCGGTTTTGTTTTCTGTGTTAGAAATCTTGGTGAGAATTTTTTTTTTTGATACACTTTGCATTGTTTTCTGAGTTAATGGTAGACTGAGTGAGTGGTGTTGTGTGGTGCAACTTTGTGAAATAAAGTTTATTTAAATAAAATATTTAGACATAGCAACTTTGCATTGTTAGGGAGAGGGCACACTGGCTATTTTTAGCGGCAACGATCGCGCGTTTTAATGGCTTTTAGCGATTTTATGGCCTTTGCGATCGATTGCTGATTTCTGGGACGCAATCGCGAAATCGCTCGAATCGCGATGCAGTCGTAAAAGGCCATAGAAACTAAAAGCCATAAAACCTGTGATCACTGCCGCTAAAAGTTGCCAATGTGCCCTCTCCCTTAGTGTTGTCAAACAGTGTTGTCAAAATGTATGAGCTTTTGCCAGCGATTAGGTCTGGCTAGAGTTAGGTATTTAGAAATCCTATGTAAAACCTTTGTTTATACAGGATAAAGTAGCCTATTTCTCTGTCAATGTTTTCAAAATGTATAGCCAAAGTACAGTACCCGGCGATATATATTGCACATCGGCCTTTGGAATAAAACGCTATTTCTATTCTATTGCAAGGAAAGCTAGCCAGAAATTCACGTAGTAATTACTGAAATCTCTTCACAATCGGCGAGCACATCGCGTAACATATATTAAAAAATGCAGTCGAACTGTGAATAGAATAGAATAGCGTTTTATTCCAAAGGCCGATGTGCAATATATATCGCCGGGTACTGTAGATGATACCTGCGACTTTGTCTGCTTGGATTAAGATTTTTTGATTTTTCGGGATAAAATGTAGCCTATGTGTTAATCCAGGGTATAATCTATCTCCATTCCAAATTTCAGCCAAATCCGTCCAGTAGTTTTTGCGTGAAGGAGTAACAAACATACACACAGACATATAAACTTTCGCCTTTATAATATTAGTGTGAAAATCACTTTAATCTGTTGCTCCATTGCTGCCTGATTGAAGGACAAACCAACAAAAACACTTTCTCATGCTCACTGAAGTACAGAGCAAACGGAAAGGTTCACTTTCTGTTCTGGAACGCAAAAATCGGTCACCTATCCAGTTACTGAATTGAAGCAACATTGCTTAACCAGCACAATCAAATTGCACAGTCTCAAATAGCCTACGTGCTTAATCCATAATCTATTTTAATTTTTTTTTAATCCTGCTTCAAATCCTCAAATCTCCAAGGAGATTAGCTATTGTTTCGGGAGATATTATAGTGCACGAGTGTGTGCACAAAGTGTAAACGCAGGTCTAAATACATAGCTAACGAATTGCATGTGTTATTTACAGATGGTAGTTCGCCTGGCGAACTGTTCATAGTGCAACTAGCAACAACATGGGACAGCAAGCTTCCAGTAGAAAGAGTAAGTTGATTACTTTTCAATAACTTTTCACAGTTGGAAGGATATCAGCATAATAATATACAAGTGTAAATTAAAAATTTTATTTTCATCTTGCAAGATTTGACCCTAAGCAAACAAACAAATAAATAAATAAACTGGTCAAGCTAAATAAAAGTTTGTAAAAATGTATTTTGAGGATAAGAATTTTGTATTAAGTTATTAACCCTCATTAGATTACTAAACTTTTATATAAACTTTATTTTAATTATTTTTTTTCACACTTCGATAGTTGTTTATTTTTAATGTTAACCTTTTGTTTAATGTTAACGAGCCTTTTCGCGAAACATGCTCTTTCGTTACAATAGTTTAACATAGTAAACAGATATATTTTGAGGAAGAAAAAATTGTGTAGGCTATTTTAATAGTTGAACTACATTGAGCAACTTTCAGATTTGTCATAAAAATAATACTTTTTGAGTAAAAAAATGTCAATTACTCACTTTGACATGAAAAACATAGAAAAACTACTTGTGGCGTTCCCATAAGCGTGAAGTTTCTACTGGTTTAAATCAGAAAAATAATTCCTTTTTGAAAAGTAAAGGAATCAAACTTTATTAAGCAATTTTTATTTATGACATAAATCATTTCAATAATTAATGAAAAATATCATAAAAAATCTTCGATACAAATTAGTATGAAAGCGAGCTCGGGCCGTCATTTTCTCATTCAGCCGCTGGCTTTCGAAGAGGATCCACGTTGCTCGTCGCGCGCTCCGGCAAAAATAATTTTACGAGCGAAATAGTGTATTATAGAGGCACGTACAGTGGGACACCTGAATCGAGGACGAAGATTTCTAATAATATTCTAAAAGTACCTATAATAATTTATTTAAATTCCTAGGTAGCGCAGCAATAGTGCTTAGTCTCAGTAGTGTGGGGTCTTATTACTGGGGGGACCTGGGTTTGCCGTTTGATTTCTGGAAGGGGCAATTTAAATCAATCAAATTTTTATTCGATGACAAAATAGTCCGTCACTGCGATCTCACATGATGGTAAGTGACCATGCAGTCTAAGATGGTACGTGCTAACTTGGAAGGGGTATGGCAGTGTGCATTCAAGCCATACCCCTTATCTGTTTCTACACGCTGTCGTGCCGGAACGCTAAAGCACTTGGCGGCACGTCTTTGACGGTAGGGTGGTACCTACCTAACTGGTAACTAGCCATGGCCAAAGCCTTCCACCAGAGATAATTCAGAAATTATAAATTCCTTAATTGACCCCACCGGGAATCGAACCCGAAACCTCCCAGTTTTAAGACCAGAGCGCTCACCACTGCGCTAGGGAGGTCGTCAAAATTATATTATATAAGTATATAATATTTATTTAAATTCCTAGCGCTCAGTGATGAGGGTCTTATTAGAGCTCTGTTGCAGCGTGATTGAAAGACAAACCAACAAACACACTTTCGCATTTATAATGATTCGGATCGAATCACAACCATACAATACGATACAGGGATCGTATTGAATAGTTTCAAATAGAAAGAAAACACGAAATGGATGCCAAAATTAAAAAAATCGGCCAAGTGCGAGTCTCTTTTAGGGTTCCGTTAAAAAAAATATTTCCATGTACCCATGTAAATATTTTAATTTAATTTTTTTAATTTAATTTAATTTTTATTATTTGTTGTTATAGCGGCAATAGAAATACATAATAATATGTGAAAATTTCATCTGTCTATCTATTACGGTTTACGAGATACAGCCCGCTGACAGACGGACGGACGGACGGACGGGCGGACGGACGGACAGCGTAGGCTTAGTAATAGGGTCCCGTTGGTACCCTTTGGGTACGGAACCCTAAAAAGTCACCGCCATATTGGAATTCTTTGTTATTGGACCGATTTCGTTCAAAATCGATATTTAGGCTTCCCTGGGGTCAAGAAAGAGGAAATGGATGCCAAAATTAAAAAAAGTCACCGCCATATTGGAATTCTTTGTTATTAGATCGATTTCGTTCAAAATCGATATTTAGGCTTCCCTGGGGTCAAGAAAGAGGAAATGATTGCCAAAATTATAAAAAATTCCCGCCATATTGAAATTCTTCGTTATTGGACCGATTTCGTTCAAAATCGACATTTAGGCTTCTCTGGGGTCAAGAAAGAGGAAATAGTTGCCAAAATTTTAAAAGTCCCCGCCATATTGAAATTCTTTGTTATTAGACCGATTTCGTTCAAATTCGATATTTAGGCTTCTCTGGGTTCAAGAAAGAGGAAATGGTTGCCAAAATTTTCCCCACCACATTTAAATTCTTTGTTATTGGACAGATTTCGTTCAAAATCAATATTTAGGGGGTCAAGAAAGAGGAAATGGTTGCCAAAATTTTAAAAAGTCCCCGCCATATTGAAATTCTATGTTATTGTACAGGTTTCGTTCAAAATCAATATTTAGGCTATTCTGGGGTCAAGAAAGAGGAAATGGTTGCCAAAATTTTAAAAAGTCCCCGCCATATTGAAATTCTATGTTATTGGACAGGTTTCGTTCAAAATCGATATCTAAGGTGCCCTAGGGTCAAGAAAGAGGAAACGGCTGTCAAATTTTAAAAAGTCCCCGCCATATTGAAATTCTTTGTTATTAGACCGATTTCGTTCAAAATCGATATTTAGGCTTCTCTGGGGTCAAGAAAGAGGAAATGGTTGCCAAAATTTTAAAAGTCCCCGCCATATTGAAATTCTTTGTTATTGGACCGATTACGTTCAAAATCAATATTTAGGCTATTCTGGGGTCAAGAAAGAGGAAATGGTTGCCAAAATTTTAAAAAGTCCCCGCCATATTGAAATTCTATGTTATTGGACAGGTTTCGTTCAAAATCGATATCTAAGGTGCCCTAGGGTGAAGAAAGAGGAAACGGCTGTCAAATTTTAAAAAGTCCCCGCCATATTGAAATTCTTTGTTATTAGACCGATTTCGTTCAAAATCGATATTTAGGCTTCTCTGGGGTCAAGAAAGAGGAAATGATTGCCAAAATTATAAAAAATTCCCGCCATATTGAAATTCTTCGTTATTGGACCGATTACGTTCAAAATCAATATTTAGGCTATTCTGGGGTCAAGAAAGAGGAAATGGTTGCCAAAATTTTAAAAAGTCCCCGCCATATTGAAATTCTATGTTATTGGACCGATTTCGTTCAAATTCGATATTTAGGCTTCTCTGGGTTCAAGAAAGAGGAAATGGTTGCCAAAATTTTCCCCACCACATTTAAATTCTTTGTTATTGGACAGATTTCGTTCAAAATCAATATTTAGGGGGTCAAGAAAGAGGAAATGGTTGCCAAAATTTTAAAAAGTCCCCGCCATATTGAAATTCTATGTTATTGTACAGGTTTCGTTCAAAATCGATATTTAGGCTTCCCTGGGGTCAAGAAAGAGGAAATGGATGCCAAAATTAAAAAAAGTCACCGCCATATTGGAATTCTTTGTTATTAGATCGATTTCGTTCAAAATCGATATTTAGGCTTCCCTGGGGTCAAGAAAGAGGAAATGATTGCCAAAATTATAAAAAATTCCCGCCATATTGAAATTCTTTGTTATTGGACCGATTACGTTCAAAATCAATATTTAGGCTATTCTGGGGTCAAGAAAGAGGAAATGGTTGCCAAAATTTTAAAAAGTCCCCGCCATATTGAAATTCTATGTTATTGGACAGGTTTCGTTCAAAATCGATATCTAAGGTGCCCTAGGGTCAAGAAAGAGGAAACGGCTGTCAAAATTTTAAAAAGTCCCCGCCATATTGAAATTCTTTGTTATTAGACCGATTTAGTTCAAAATCGATATTGAGGCTTCTCTGGGGTCAAGAAAGAGGAAATGGTTGCCAAAATTTTAAAAGTCCCCGCCATATTGAAATTCTTTGTTATTGACCCGATTACGTTCAAAATCAATATTTAGGCTATTCTGGGGTCAAGAAAGAGGAAATTGTTGCCAAAATTTTAAAAAGTCCCCGCCATATTGAAATGCTATGTGGACAGATTTCGTTCAAAATCGATATCTAAGGTGCCCTAGGGTCAAGAAAGAGGAAATGGCTGTAAAAATTTTTAAAAGTCCCCGTCATATTGAAATTCTTTGTTATTAGACCGATTTCGTTCAAAATCGATATTAAGACTTCCCTGGGGTCATAAAATAGGGAATGGCTTCCAAAATTTTTAAAATTCACCGCCATATTGAAATTCTTTGTTACTGAACCAATTTCGTTCAAAATCGATATTTAGGCTTCTCTGGGGTCAAGAAAGAGGAAATGGATTCCAAAAATTTTCCAAGATTCCTCTTTCTTGACCCTAGAGAAGCCCAAATATCAATTTTGAAGGAAATCGGTCCAATAACAAAGAATTTAAATTTTGGCATCCAGTTCCTCTTTCTTGAAACCAGGGAAGCCTAAATATCGATTTTGAACGAAATTGGTTCAGTAACAAAGAATTTCAATATGGCGGTGAATTTTAAAAATTTTGGCATCCATTTCCTCTTTCTTGACCCCAGAGAAGCCTTAATATCGATTTTGAACGAAATCGGTCGATTAACAAAGAATTTCCATATGGCGGTGACTTTTTAAAATTTTGGCATCCATTTCCTCTTTCTTGACCCTAGGGAACATTAAATATCGATTTTTAACGAAATCGGTCCAATAACATAGAATTTCAATATGGCGGGGGCTTTTTAAAATTTTGGCAACCATTTCCTCTTTCTTGACCCCAGAGAAGCCTAAATATCGAATTTGAACGAAATCGGTCCAATAACAAATAATTTCAATGTGGTGGGGACTTTTTAAAATTTTGGCAACCATTTTCTCTTTCTTGGCCTCAGAGAAGCCTAAATATCGATTTTGAACGAAATCGGCCCAATAACAAAGAATTTCAATATGGCGGGGACTTTTTAAAATAGTGGCAACCATTTCCTCTTTCTTGACCCCACCGAAGCCTAAAGTCAAAGTGCATAGCCGGGATCGAAACCACGACCCCCCGAATAGGAGCTATGCTATCACTGCTATTATACTAGCTTGTATGTATACTACATAATAATAATAATGTACCTAGCCCTATAACATACCTAGTAGGTACCTAATTTTTATGACTTCAAATTAATTTATTTTATTTTATTTTTTTGTTAAAGTGCTAGATTTTGTATTTTTGTATATTTTGTATTTTATTTAATGATGTAACATTTTTGACATTCGTAAGCGCTTTTGTAGCCTCAATCGAAGAAATAAACAATACAAATACAAATACTAAATACGTCCTCCCGACCGAATCCGACCACGGCGGTCAACCTCCTCACAGAGATTAACGCGGCCGGGAGATATTGCGCAAACACAGGTTCACTCTCTATTCCCTCACTCTCATAGTCCGATGGGACGGAAAATCCGACACGACTGGAGAGAGATCAGGCGCAGGAGCAGGACCGACAGCTTTACGTGCTCTCCGAGGCACGGGGCCCGGGGGTGACACCGCCAACATCCTAACTCCGGACTAGTACAGAGAATTTCTTGGCAAAAAACCCCAATACTTAATTTATTATCCCGACAGGAATCGAACCCACGAACCTCGTCATCTGCTTTTGAACACGCTAATAACTACTTGACCAACGAGGCAATTGTATGTAGGTACATACTATTTTTAAACTTGCTTCCTACTATCTTAAATTATTACTAGTTGATGCCAGCGACTTCGTCCGCGTGGATTTAGTTTTTAAATTACCTCGGGAACTGTAATTTTCCGGGATAAAAAGTAGCCTAAATGAGTTTTTTGACTTAAATTAATAAATTAGTAATTTGTAATTAATAAATTGTAATTAAACTCATCATTTTATTAATCGGTAGTTAGTTTTGCGAAATCTCGTAAACTGACAATAATTTTAAACATCAATTTGTTTATGCCGCATAGATTGTATCGGTTTCCCACTGTACCTGTATACAGGTGTGCGTGAGCGCGCGCCTATCACGCCGATCAATGTGTGTATGCGCGAAAATGCCTACAATCGACAACGGCCGGCGCCACATAGGACCCTTAACCGAAAGTAGTTTTTTGACCAACCGCATGTGGGCAGAGTCACCATTCTCATCAGAGGAGGGCCCTACACTCACCAAATACTGAATCAGCTTTCCTAGCAATAGTTGACAAAAGTACAGCTACATATCTCTTAACCTAAAAGGAGACAGAGACAATAGAAAGGAGAGAGAATATGGTGGCTAAACATTTCGAGAAAAGTATTTGAATAAATCAAGAAATAATTTTTATCTCGTATCTCTTTTTTTCTAGTATCTCTTTTGTATCTAGTGTTACGAATTACGATGTTATTATCTCATATTATTCACTATAATATCTATACTTTTTGTTACTTACTTGAATATATACATTGTTGGTTTTTCAATTCACAATAGGGTATTTGACTATATTAAAAATATTGTTTCATCTGGTGTCATCCTAAAAGATTATTATCTAACAAAAACATTATTCCATACGAAAAAACTAAAAAATAAAGCTTTATTTAATTAGAAAACATTAATTAAAATTGCTATAATTCTGGCTATGTTCACGAGATCGAAAACGTTCTTGAATCTCGAATGACGTCACAGTTCACGCCGCCTTTGGGCTTTGGAATTGTCATTGAACTGTGACATCATGTAAACAAATGGAACGTTTCCGCGGCAATTTATTTTTTTGAATTTATTTCTCGATTTTTATGAAAAATACTGAAAATTATGTCGAAATATACGTTTTGTTAGCTTCAGCATAGCATTATTAACAATTTAATATGATTTTCTAAAAGTAGTCAAATACCCTATTAGGCACTTTAGCGCCCGCGTCCGTACGTCGCGAATGCTAGGCCACACTAACGACTAGTGTAGTGAATTCACTACAACTCAGTTGGACATGGTATGTGTTCGTCACTGCAAATAGTACTAGTACAAATACATCGTTGGGGGTTTTCGATATAGCTTAATCGACCGAGCGAAGCGAAGGTCTTTGAGTTAACTAGGGCGATTTGCACTTGTCCGTCCGTCCGTCCGTCCGTCCGTCCGTCTGTCAGAGCCTTATAACTTTTGAATTACTGAACGTAATTACTTCAAATTTAGATATAATATGTAAACCGATGGCCTCCAGCCGAAAATGGCTTAAAAAGTTATAAAAATCTTTATTTCAGGGGGGCTCTCATAGAAGCGAATGCGAAGTAAAAAAAAAAAAATCGCGTTACATAAAATTGTTACGTATCATTTTAAAGATAATTTTGAACTGAGTACAAAAATATTTTTTTTTAATTTTTCCCTTAAAATTGACGAAATGGGGGGCTTTCAAAGTGGCGATTTTATACGCTCGCTTGAAGACGCTCTCTAGAAAAATCCGCTATGGATTTTCAAACTGATTTTATGTTTTTAGGTCACTTATATCCTGTACTTGAACAACAAATACTAAAATTATATGAATATTATATAGAAACGAGATTATTTAATTTTTAATGGGCGTCAGTAATTCATATAGCATCAACATAGCTTCACAATAATGCTAATAGATGGCGCAGTCAGTAACTATTCCCATGGAACTACGAGTTAAATTCAATGTTTGATAAATAATTCAATGTTTTCACTAACGTTCCCTAACCTTTACGGGCTACCTATAAGTTAGGTGATTGATGTTTTCTGTCAACTTATTTATCACGATCCTGTACGGGACACCTAAAAGGATATTGGGACGGATGTTAGGACTTAGGATTGTATTTAGGAGCTACCTACGTTAAGAGACTCCTACTTAGGGGATGATTTAGGTATGTTTGGTGAAAACGGGCATAATAATAATGTCAGTTTTGGTTATCATGTATCGATTGAATGAATAATCATGGGATACCGTTACCGCGAGGTCTCAGTTCGGGGCGAACCACTAGTTAGGGCGAGTGAAGCGAGCCCTAACACTATCCCACAACCTGAGCATTTTTGTGGTACACTTTACTGAAAAACTATCACGCCTATAGATTTGTGCTTTGACATAGTAATTTAACTCCATATCCAGATGTGTTATCTGTCAAAAAAATAATAATTTTATAACCATTACAAAAATTAACATCAACAATTTTGTATTCATTGGATACAATGTTATTTTACTACTAACGCTATCTGCTACAAAACCAGAGTTAACATCGCTGCAACAGAACTTATTACCCGTTAGAAAAACTACGCGAGCCCTCACAAAGCTCAGCTTTTTGCTATAGTCTATTCGCCGAATGAAGCAAGCACTGAGAATTTGGACTTCCACGTGATTGGTTGGTTGGTTGGCAGATAGGGACGCTTAGGCCGTGATCACAATGCAAGTTATAATTAGTCTGTCGTTACACTCCGTACCGTTCAGACGTCTCCCGCGTACCTGCTTCGTTGCGAATTGCGATCATATCTTCGATATATCGATCGAATCTATATCGAATATATATCGATCTTTGACCTGGCTTGTTTTTCGGACAGTTGTTTTGTGCTCATTGTGTGAACTTGGCTTGTCCACTGGATTCCGTTTGATTGCTTACCCAACGACTTGGCGAGTTTATTGGTTGTTGTGAATATGGCGGAAGGAAGAGTGCATAAAAGGCTTAAACGGGCCTTTCTTCAACTGAAAAGGTGTATGTGTAACATGTTTAACACCTTTTGATCTAAAAAAAATATTTTATTCAGCTGTTCAAAAAATTACAACTGAAAAATGGAAAAAATGTGTGCAGCACGTAGAAAAATTAATAGAACCAAAAATGAGCGAATGGATCATAACTTTGAAGGGTTAAGTGAAAGATTTATTATTAATGTAGGAAATGACAGTGATACGTTGGAAAGTGAAAGCGAATGAATAATTTATATTATTTTTTAATTTATATTGCTATAATGTTGATTTTATTTTATTACACAACAAAGACCAAATCACATGGTAGCTCTTATTTCATTTATAAAAAAATTCTGTTTCAAATTACTTATCAATAATAGGTATAAAAATTCCTTACTAAAGCATTAACAATATGAACGCGCCCTATGATTTCAAACGGGTCGCAAGCGCTCCTGGGCGGAGCTAGACAGTTTTCTGTCTTTATCAATTTGTATGCAAATGTGGGACAGAGAAAGCGCTTTGCTTGGTTCACTCCGTGAACAGACTATAGTTGTATTTACAACAGGACCTCTTTAATCCGAACGCCAAAAATGTACCCCCCCTTTCGGATTAGTGGAGCGTTCGGATTATAGTAGGTACCATGGGCGTCGCCAAGGGGGGGTGGGTAGGGGCAGCTGCCCCCCCCCTAGACATTTGAAAAATATAGTAGTAGGAGATACTTCATCATTGAAATCCAGATACTGCTGCCAAATCTTCAATTGTGAAGCTGAAAAACTCGGCTGGCAACGCTCTTGGTAGGTACAGAGAATTTATATTAATTACAGAGAATATAAATTTTTATGAAATACTAGCTGATGCCCGCGACTTTGTCCGCGTGGATTTAGTTTTTAAAGTCCCTCGGAACTCCTTGATTTTCCGGGATAAAAAGTAGCCTAAATGTTGACCCGAGTAATAAGCTACCACGGTATAAAATTTTGTAGAAATCTGTGCGGTAGTTTTTACGTGAAAGAAGGACAAACAAACAGACAAACAGACAAAAATTAAATAGAAATTTGTTTTGGGCTCAGTATCGATAGTAAAGCATCCCCCAATTAAAATTTTCAAAATATATTAAATTTACAGAAATCTTCCAGTTACAGTTTTATTATATGTATAGATATATAGAAAACTGCCATGATGTAAAAACACAAATAACTGTCGAGATGCACGAGCGACGCATTAGCAACACAAATTGGCGGACGAGACATTATCATGACACCTACTTGACATTCGTTCAAGCAACTGGCGAGGCGGTGAAAGCGGTGGGCGGTTCGGATTATAGAGGGGTTCGGATTAAAGAGGTCCTGCTGTAGTGCCTATTTAGTTTCGACCTTTTTTCCCTGTGTTTATAATATGTTCGTTTGTATGGGCACAGCAGGCGGTGGGGAGTGCGGTTGCGGCGCGTGGGAGCGGCGCCGCTACGCGGAGTCGCCGAGCAGCGTGCAGCGCTACGTCAGCGCCGTCACTGACAGGTGGGTGTTCACTCGCTTCAACGGTGAAGGAAAACATCGTGAGGAACCTGCACACCTGAGAGTTCTCCGTAATGTTCTCGAAGGTGTGTGAAGTACGCCAATTCGCATTGGGCCAGCGTGGTGGACTATGGGCTATAACCCTTCTCTGAGAGGAGACCGGCGCTCAGTAGTGAGCCGTTGATGGGTTGTTGATGATGATGATTCAAATTCAAATTTATCTATTTCACATAGGCCAACCTGTGGCTCTTATGACGCGTCATGACTCTACCACCGGTTCGGAAAGCGGATTCTGCTGAGAAGAGCCGTCAAGAAACTCAGCAGTTGCTCTTTTCAAAATAATCATTTTACGATATTATTAATCTTGTGGGCAGCCGGATGCCAAGCCGATTTAACTCATGCAACTTTGTTAGAATGAAATAAAATATTTCCACAATGAGGGGAAGTTAAAAAAAAAGTACTAAGTACAATTCAATTCTTGTTAAGACGGGCAGACACAAAGTAGCCTCCGCCGGCGGCACCCGTTCACGAGCATGACGCATGATTCAGCCGTAGCTTCGCTCGACCATATTTGAGGGATGATAAGTAGAATTGTTTTAGCCTAGTGGTTAGGACTGTGGTCTCCTATTCGGGGGGTCGCAGGTTCGATCCCGCCATACGCACCTCTGACTTTTCGGAGTCAAGTGCGTTTAAACAATTAACTATCACTTGCTTCAACGGTGAAGGAAAACATCGCGAGGAAACCTGCACACCTGAGAGTTCTCCATAATGTTCTCGAAGGTGTGTGAAGTCCGCCAATTCGCATTGGGCCAGCGTGGTGGACTATGGCCTATAACCCTTCACTGAGAGGAGACCTGCGCTCAGTAGTGACAGTAGAATTATGTAAATGTGTTGCTATCTTTACTCTGGTAGTGAGCCGTTGATGGGTTGCTGATGATGATGAAGTAGAAGTGTTTACGTTCGCAGATGGACGGGCAGGGAGTGCGTGTGCCGGCGGCGGCGCTGGCGGCGGCCGGCGTGCGTGTGTACCGCGTACCGGCGCGTGAGCGACGCGTGCCACGACGACGGGTGAGCGACCAAGCGTACCGCCCCGCGCCGGGGGGACCGGCGCGTCGAGTCAAATGTACCACGTAGCGCCCACGCGTGACGTGACGTAGCGAAAATAGCGGAAGATGAATCAATGAATACACTTTGTCGTACAGTTCTTGCAATTCACGAAGGCGAGTGAGCTTTACTCGTGGTTACTTCGTGTACATGCACATTCTCGACTTCCACAGGCCTCGGTCTTGCGCCGCCTGAATCCAGCGGCTCCCTGCGACTCGCTTGATGTCGTCGGTCCACCTGGTGGGGGGTCTGCCAACACTGCGCTTCCCGGTGCGGGTCGCCACTCCAACACCTTGGGACCCCAACGACCATCAGCTCTTCGAACTATGTGCCCCCGCCCATTTCCACTTCAGTATCGCGACTCGCTGAGCTATGTCGGTGACTCTGGTTCTCCTACGGATCTCCTCATTTCTGATAATATAAATAATACATATTTATATTTAATCCAGCTGTGAAAATTCTCCAGGTTGGCAGCCGTGTTGACTCTGGGCAGAGACCTCCGGCGGGAGTTGGACGCCATCGTCTTGAACAGTGGTACGTACGTACCTGTACGATGTAACTGTACCGAGTTAAAAATTGACCTTAGTCGCACATTGGTGCTAATTCTGTTGTCAATCGTAATAGAGTATTATATATGCATTAATTATTTTTATATTATCAATTTATGTAGCCATAGCATAAAATAAAAAACTGTATCACTTATGTAAAAGTATAATATTATAAAATAAAAAAATTAAATTTATTTAAAACTGCCATGAAGGTGGCTGCTTGCCCGCTGCGCTGTACAAGTTTGCTTGGGAACTTCTAAAATGTTGAACGCTTACCGAAATCTCCATGTGACGGTTGTGAAAGTGACGATGACGCGAGATCCATGTTTTTGCTCACCCAAAAAAGTGCTCAACGCGCCTAAAGAAGTTTATTTATTTATTCCATGTTCCTGTTTCAGACGGTGACGCAAATCGGGACATCAGGGAGCCGACAGCTGAGCTGTACGTGCTCTCCGTGGAGCCCAGCAGAGCGTACGTATTCATTGCCGATGACCGGATTTAAGAGGACTATTAGGCCCAAATTATACTTCGGCCGTTCAGAGAATGCGTTCCTGACAGATTTAGAAAAATATTGTTTACCAAGTTATTTGACACTCAGTTTGGCACAAAATTATAACATTAATTGATTATTGATATAATAATGTTTTAATGCTCATCAATTGTTAAAACGGTAAACAACCAGCAATAATATTTTTATCGTAACTGCAACGCCATTACAAAGTTACGTCGTCAGTTCAATCGCGACGTGTCAGGAACGCATTCTCTGAACGGCCGTAGTATAGACAGTGCATCGTTCATCGCTGCGAAATTTTTTGCGAAAATGAACCGTCTTAATTCGCCCTAATGGTGCATTTTCTACGGTTAATTTTTCGAGATTTTTGTTTGCTTTCATTTTCGAAGGTCATCGGTGAGCCGTCCGTCTACATTCGCCCTTAGGGCAAAGGGCCTTAGGGTTCATTTTCGCAAAAATGAACGATGAACGAGGCACTGTCTAATAACGGCCTTACATTTTGTATCCATCTCTCTCGCACATTCTAATATTTTCAATTATTTATTGTAAAAATCTCACGATACTTTTGACTAGATGTGGTCATATGTACGATTTTTCAAACCCCTATTTTACCCCCTTCGGGGTTGAATTTTCAAAAATCCTTTCGTAGCGGATGCCCACGTCATAATAGCTGTATGTATTCCAAATTTCAACCCGATCCGTCTAGCGGTTTGAGCTGTGCGTTGATAGATCAGTATAGTCGAGATCTATAGATCGTACTCTGGCTCTACTCAATAATCAAGATAGAGATAATTTGAGTCACAAATATGTCCCGACATAAATCTGTCTCGAGTCCTTGACTAACTTTTTTTTCTTGACTCCGTCTTGAGTCTGAGCTGAGTGAGAGTGTCATCTATAGATCTCACCCTCAGTCACCTTTTCCTTTTATAATATATTTCGACCCCTGCAGTAGGTGTAAAGTGTTGGTGGTGGTTGCAGGGAGGGCGAGCCCTCGGAGGGCGCCCGGAGGAGGGAGCGCGCTCAGGCCACCGACCGAGCCATCCGGCGGTTCCAGGTATGCGACCTTTTTTAACCCCCATCAAAAAAAGAGCATTCGGATCATTTTCAAGGCATGGTAACCTTGAGCTGATGTTGCAGCATCAAGTAGTCTGCGGGATACCCAACTCCTCAGCAACTTACAGCACTGCCGATATTATAGTGTTTTTGGGCTCTATCATCTCACTGAGATGATAACCATTCGGATGAGAATTTGTAAGATAGATGAAAATCTTAATAAAAAAATTATATTATATTTAAAAACAATAAACACTACATAATATTAGTCAACTGTTGAGTGTTTGCATAATTTTAAACTGACATGACATACACACTATCAACACTACAGACATAATATTTAGTCAGCAGTCAGACAACACAGACTGACTACGTGTACCCTTACAAATACAATAATAGATCGTCACGCCCATTCCCACAAACGACTCAGATGTTGTTGAGGCGTTATGAACTGAATTTATTATTTAGAATAGAACAGAATTTAATAGAAATGTTTTTTATTCAAATAAACTTTTTACAAGTGCTTTTGAATCGTCTGACTCTACCACTGGTTCGGAATGCCCTTCCTGCCGAGAAGAACCAGCAAGACACTCGGCGGTTGCTCTTTTCAAAACAAGTTTACAATTCAATAGATACTATACTATTTATGCAGTGTTTCCACAATGAGGGGAAGTTCCACAAAAGCATACCTAATTATAATTCAACACATGTTAAGACGGGCAGACAGAAAGTAGCCCCATCCCCGCCGGTGGCACCCGTTCACGAGCATGACGCGTGATCCAGCCATTGCTTCGCTCAACCATTTTTGAGGGAACATAACAACCCGCATCACACGACACGACGCGATGATTTAATTGTTTAAAGTGCTTCACTTGTTCTTAAATTATTTCTTGTTTTTTATTAAATTTAAAAAGACTAAACACTACATAATATATTAGTCAACTGTTGAGTGTTTGCCTAATTTTGTGACATAGTCAGCAGTCAGACACCACGGACTGACTACAGGTACCCTTACAAAAAAAAACAATAATAGATCGTCACGCCCATTCCCACAAACTACTTTCGGACGTTTTTGAGGCGTAGTGAGTTGAACTTGTTATTTGATTGTTTATTTCGCGTCCGTCGCCGCAGGTGGTGTGCGGGGGTGAGATCCGCGCGCTGCTGTTGCGCGCGCCACCCCTCGAGCACCTACCCTCGCCGCCAACCACGGTTCACACGCAGGTACGTACCCCTCCATACATCATCATCATCAGCAACCCATCAACGGCTCACTACTGAGCGCAGGTCTCCTCTCAGAGAAGGGTTATAGGCCATAGTCCACCACGCTGGCACAATGCGGATTGGCGGACTTCACACACCTTCGAGAACATTATGAAGAACTCTCAGGTGTGCAGGTTTCCTCACGATGTTTTCCTTCACCGTTGAAGCAAGTTATATTTAAATGCTAAAACGCACTTGACTCCGAAAAGTCAGAGTCAGTCCCTCCATACACTGATACCTACGGTCCCGTGCCAACGGGACCCTATTACTAAGCGTCCGCTGTCCGTCTGTCAGCGGGCTGTATGTCGTAAACCGTAATAGGTAGACAGTTGAAATTTTCACAGAGTGTGTATTTCTATTGCCGCTTTAACAAATAATAAAAAAAATAAAGGCCATACATGGAAAAGGAGTCGAAATAAAATTTTATTTTTTTACCCTGGCATGTCATTGTCTAGAACACATTAAGTAGAGTTCAAATATATTTTGTATTATTTTTGGCTACAAAAATGAAGAAATGGGGGGGGGGGGGGGGGGGGGTCGAAGTTTTCGGTTTTAGACCACTTTTGTTACGGGGTCTATCTCAAAAACTAAACTACCTAGGAGTTTGAAATTTCTGTATATAATGTACTATACAGTGTATTTAAACAACAAAATACTGAAAACACCGATTTATGATGCGGTTTATAAGTAATTTTGGCCAAAACAAACGATCATTTTTCCCCATATGCTAATTTAGTACTATCTAAGAACTAAGGCCCACTTGCAGAGACGCCAAGTTAGTTAACCCAGGAATAAATTTGTAATTTTGACAGAAGCTGTATAGGCAATCTGTTAAATCTGTCTTTTTAATCCAGAGTTAGCTGCTAACTCTGGGTTAAGACGTTTCTGCAAGCGCACCTAAGATATTTAAATATCTAGTTAGACTAGAAAAGTGATTTGGTCATATGTGCGGAACCCTAAAAGAGCAAGGCCCGACTCGCACTTGGCCGATTTTTTATTTCTGGGAATGGTCTCCGCAAGTAGGCGATGCCCGCCCGTTTTTCGTGATTCCACTGGTACGGCTCCCCGCCGGATCACTACAGAATCCGAGCAAGACACCCAGGTCGGCGAGGTCTGCCGGAAGTGTAGCCAGAGAGCCGATATATTTCTGTCGTTAATCGGACACACTTCAGTGTCACGTGACGTGTGTGTGACGGTCAATCCTCTGGGCTTTTTTAACCCTCGACGCAAAAAGAGGGGTGTTATAAGTTTGACGTCCGTCATGTCTGTCTGTGTGTGTGTCTGTTTGTGGCATCGTAGCTCTCAAACGGATGGACCGATTTCGATACGGTTGTTTTTTCATTTGAAAGCCAGTTTCCTTGCGGTGGTTCTTAGCTAAAAAAAAATCAAAATTATATATTTCATGTAGACCAACCTGTGGCTCTTATGACACGTCAAGATTCTAGCACCGGTTCGGAAAGCGGATTCTGCTGAGAAGAGCCGGCAAGAAACTCAGCAGTTGCTCTTTTCCAAATAATCATTTTACAATATTAATAAGTAGCTATTACATTGTAATAAGTTTTTATACTATCTTGTGGGCAGCTGGATGCCAAGCTGATTTAACCCGTGCATCTTTGTTAGAATAGAATATGACTAGCTATGTTTGGATAATATAGGTCCAGCGGTGTAATAGTATCAGCTCTTTTCCAAAATGATGTAAGGCATTTTTGGCGTATGATTAAGTGCTTACGCGTGCCATGTCGGGGGTGTTTTAAGTTTTCAATTTCTTAATGTTATATCCTGTTTTTAACCGACTTCCAAAAAGGAGGAGGTTCTCAATTCGGCCGGTATCTTTTTTTTTTTTTTAACTTTGAATAAATGAAAAGAAATATATGATTTATATATGATGTGACCACTGCACTCCAGGTGGACTACAAGCACTGCCTGGTGCCAGACCTGCAAGAGATCACCGCGTGCTCATTCTACTGGGGCAAGATGGATCGCTACGAGGCTGAGCGGCTGTTGGACAACAAGCCAGAGGGTGAGCTAACGTTTAATGAGTTTTTGGTGGTCTTTTTACTAGTAATATTATTATTTATTACAATATTAGGTTATGCTGATCTGATTGCTGGGCGTCAAGGCATGTATTATTACATACATACGCTTTACAAAAATAATTTCTAAATTGACTCAGGTCTGTTGAATCTACACTACAGCTCCAGTATATACCAAATTCCATAGCAACCGAAAATAGCGCGAGGTAAGTGGGTACAGCGCCATCTAGTTGACGATGAGGAAAGTGTCTATATAGACAGAAGTATTGCATATTGGAACGCAACGTGCGTCGACACATTGGCCCCGTGTCATATCAGGGAGACAGCATGAAGACCAGTGTGGCGATCGCGTAACTTTTATCGCTGTCCTTAAAGGACTGTTTCAATGTCAAAACATGGTTTTGGCCAATAGGAGAAGCCCAAAATCCTATTTTGACATTGATGCAGTCCTTTAAGGACTGAGAAAAAATTACGCGATAGAGCCCCGGGAATCCTTAATCCTTTCTGTCTGCCCGTCTTTGGCATGAATTGAATTGTATTTTGTGGAAATGTCATATTCTATTCTAACAAAGATGCACCGTGGCATCCAGCTGCCCACAGGATAGTATAAAAACTTATTACAATGTAATAGCTACTTATTAATATTGTATTGTAAAATGATTATTTTGAAAAGAGCAACTGCTGAGTTTCTTGCCGGCTCTTCTCAGCAGAATCCGCTTTCCGAACCGGTGGTAGAATCTTGACGTGTCATAAGAGCCACAGGTTGGCCTACATGAAATAAATAATTTTGAGTTTGAGTTTGGGAGCCGCAGCTGAAATGGCTGAATGCTGTAAGCGGCGCAAGTATGCCTCTCTGATCGGGAGTTACATATTTGTTCCTTTTGCTGTGGAGACCCTAGGGCCATGGAGTCAAAGTGCAAAAAAAATTTTACGAGACATTTCACCGCGGATAATTGCCTCATCTGGTCACAGAAGGACTGGCTCATTTTTTGCGCAAAGGATCAGCCTGGCTGTCCAGCGCGGAAATGCAGCCAGTATTCTTGGCACCATTCCACGCGGGCATGATTTGTATAGTAATTAGATTCGATTAGCTATAAGTTTTTTTTGTAACATTTTAATAAAAAAAAAAAGTATTGCATTGTTACGATAGTATAATTTTCATACCGTGCTCTCGTCATTTTGCAGTCACCAATATAAAGTACGTTCCAATGGAGTTGAAACAAACAGTAAATAAATATGGCGTTACCGATCACGTGACTTTATTTTGTCATGACCTCTAGTGATGTACCATTGCAGAACTAAATCGGGAATGAATATGGAATGAATTATTGAACGAATTAATTCTGAAGAAAAAAATAATTTCATTTCCTACAATAAAGAATCACTAATTTCTGATTTTAAAAAATACAAAAAGGTAGGTTCCTAGTAATTTGACCATCGATAGGCTATTTAAAGAACAATGGCAACTTTTCTAGGATTAACTTTGGCTTGGACTAGACATATATTATAATCGAATTAAACATCTTTTGAAGAAACTTATTACATTGTGTGTCTGTCTGTCATGTATTCATAAATATACAACACATAAATGTTTATTTAATATATTTTTAAAAGCACGCAGAATCAAGTAAATATGTAAAATGTTTTAGTATGTTAATAATCTGTAATAATTTGGAAGAGCAGTTATTCTCGACAAATCACATAGTTTGTGTATTAATATCCTATATAAATTTCATTTATAAGTACGACATATCACAACATTCCCCATAAACGGCTGGTAACATTGGAATAGAACAAACGTCTGATTTAAAATAAATAAATATAAGAATAAGGCTGAGACTGAGCTGTCAAAAAGAAAATAAACTGTTGGACAGGGTATAGTACATGAAAGGTAGGGACGTGCGTGCGTGCGTGTTCGTACGTGTTCGCATGAGTCAAATTCGTACGGAAACGTATCTAAAGTGCGCCCAACCTCACAATAAGTCGTCGGTGTAGAGGTTGGACGGTCGTATTGTATTTATCGTCACACACCTTACTATTATTTCGCGACCTCTCGATACAGCTCTATGCGGTTTTTTTCTATTTGAAAGACGTGATCGAGATAGATCTTAGCTATGATTTACAAAGATCTGCTTCGGCGTTTGAAGATCATTTCCTACTTGTCCCCGCCATATTGGAATTCTTTGTTATTGGACCGATTTCGTTCAAAATCGATATTTATGCTTCCCTGGGTGACCCCAGGACTTCGCCCAAGAGAAGCCCAAATATAGATTTTGAACGAAATCGGTCAAATAACAAAAAATTTCAATGTGGCGGTCACTTTTTAAAATTTTGGCATCTATTTCCTCTTTCTTGACCCCAGGGAAGCCTAAATATCGATTTGAATGAAATCGGTCCAATAACAAAGAATTTCAATATGGCGGTGACTTTTTAAAATTTTGAAATCCATTTCCTCTTTTTTGGCCCCAAGGAAGCCTAAATATCGATTTTGAACGAAATCGGTTGAATAACAAAGAATTTCAATATGGCGGTGACTTTTTAAAATTTTGAAATCCATTTCCTCTTTTTTGGCCCCAAGGAAGCCTAAATATCGATTTTGAACGAAATCGGTTGAATAACAAAGAATTTCAATATGGCGGTGACTTTTTAAAATTTTGGCATCCATTTCCTCTTTCTTGACCCCAGGGAAGCCTAAATATCGATTTTGAACGAAATCGTTCCAACAACAAAGAATTTCAATATGGCGGTGACTTTTTAAAATTTTAGAATCCATTTCCTCTTTTTTGGCCCCAAGGAAGCCTAAATATCGATTTTGAACGAAATCGGCCCAATAACAAAGAATTCCAATATAACGGGGACAAGTAGGAAATGAACTGATGATCTTCAAACGCCTAAGCAGATCTTCGTGAATCATAGCTAAAATCCATCTCGATCACGTTTTTCAAATAGAAAAAACCGCAAAAAAATCGGTGTATTCGTTAGAGAGCTACGAGGTGACAGACAGATACACGGACACTACGTATTATTATTCACATATGGAAAATATAAAGAACAAAAGGCTATAAAAACGCGAAAACGCGCAGTACTGTTACTGCGCGTTTTTAAAACGCGCATCTGAAAAGCGCAGTGTGGCCGGGCTCTTATCGGAAACTTTGTAAGTGATAATGGAAATACGTAATTTACGAGTTTTAATAGAATTAAATAGGTACCTGCTCTTTCGTAAACGCAATAATTATTTAGATAAAATTATATTACTTATCTATATATCAAACTAGTCTAGGTAAGAGACGCTATTGTAAAATAGCTTGATTTAAATAAATCGATTAAGTTTTCGAATCTGAACGAATTGTATTCGATGTTTACGGTCGCTCACTTCGTATTATTCATTCATTTATAGTCTGTGGGCACAATGTCATCTCTGCTCAACGTGGCTCAACACTATAGAAATCCAAGGTTACGTCACGTCAAAACTAAAATTGACGATTATTCTGTGGGTCACAATTTGTGTTTTCATTTAGTTTTTATCAAAATTTTTGATCAAATAGTGTATAAATTCAATAAATGTTACGTGTATATTTTACTTTAGATGTTGTTGATTGACCACAAGGCGTTTGTGTGAATATTTAATTGTTTTATCATAGTGAAAAGTGTTGACTAAGTTACGTGTTAACGAAAAGGTGGGTTTATTTACTTTTTGTTTCAACTCCATTGGTACATACTTTAGAATTATTAACGTCTAGAACTGGCGGTTTTGACTAAGTTTTAAAGTTATAATAGACAGAGACATTTTGCGGCTTTTCACCGCAAGTATTGCGGATTTTCTATCCATATATCTATAGAACACTTTAAGGTGAAAAGTCATTGGTTAAGAGATTGTATTTAGGGGCTACCTATGTGAACAGATTACTACTTAGGAGATGATTTAGTGAAAACTCTCGCACATTGTAATATTTTCAATGATTGTAAAAATCTCAGATACTTTTGACAAAATTCGGTCAATCTTCGACAAATAAATTACGGATATTTTAGATATAGTTTTATTATTATGATATACCTAGATTTTGATGAAAAGGGCGAAAACTATTATTAACATTGTTCTCTATAAAAAACTAGGTTTATGATAATAATAAAAAAAATATGCATCTTAAATATCTGTAGTTATTGGTCGAAGGCAATAATTGACCACATTTTATCAAAAGTGTCTGAGATTTTTACAATCATTGAAAATATTAGAATGTACGAGAAAGAGGGACGCGAAATGTAAATAGTCCTCTTAAAATTGACCGCTTGACTGCAATCTCACCTGATGGTAAGTGAAGATTAAGAAGGCGCTTGCCTAGAAGATGCCTATTCACTCTTGATTTAAAGTTATCCAAGTTATAGTCAGTTGGAAAAACGGAAGTCGGATGGGCATTCCAAGTTTTAGCGGTGCGTATTACTATTAGGAATGAGGAGGCAAAGCGCTTAGTGCGGGATCGTGGAATTACGACCACGTAGCGGTGCAGATTCGAGCGATGCCTTGCGGTCTTCTGTTCCTTACACTACAAGTTTGTTATGTATTTATGTACGGTATGTATGCATATGTTAAGTATGTAAAAGTATGTGTATATATATTCATTATTTGTGTATTTAGGTGTTTGAATGTTGTTTTTTCCCTCCTTAACTTGCGTGCACCCTTACTTTCTCTTTGATCATTATATTATCCTTTGCAACGTGGTTGCCTGGTAGAGATCGTTTTTAAGCGATAAGGCCGCCATTTGTACTACCATGTGCTATTTTTACAGGGGATCACAGCCTCGAAATACGATGCAGAATAGAGCAAGCACGCACGCCTTTTCGAAAATGAAAAAAGTTCTTTGTGACCGGAACCTAAGCATTTTTCTCCGAACACGCATGGCGCGGTGCTATGTCTTTTCTGTACTTCTCTATGGTGTAGAAGCTTGGACGCTGACAGAAGTCATGTCTAGAAAACTGGAAGCGTTCGAGATGTGGGTGTACAGACGTATGCTAAGAATTTCTTGGAGAGACCGTGAACGAAACAGCACTGTGCTACAAAGAATGGGGAAGGTCACAAAGATACTAACAACCATAAAAAGGAGGAAATTAGAATATTTTGGGCACGTGATGCGTAACACCAAGAAGTATGAACTCCTTCAACTTATCATGCAGGGGAAAGTGGCAGGCAGAAGGAGGCCTGGCCGCAGAAGGATATCTTGGCTTAAAAACTTGCGCCAGTGGTTCGGAAAGAGCACAAAATCACTATTTATAGCAGCGGTCTCAAAAGTTGAAATCGCTCTAATGATTGCCAACCTTCGCAAGGAGACGGCACGTTAAGAAGAAGTGTTATTTTTTAAGTTTATTTTTAGTTTTATTTCTATTTTCTTTTTAATGTGGTGTGCAATAAGGTGTATTCATTTAATTTTTTTGTCGACAGGCACATTCCTGCTGCGTGACTCTGCGCAAGAGGAGCATCTGTTCTCCGTGTCGTTCCGAAAGTACGGGCGCTCGCTTCACGCGCGCATCGAGCACTACCAACATCGGTTCAGCTTCGACTCGCACGACCCGGCGGTGTTCGCGGCGCCAACCGTCACCGGCCTCATCGAGCACTACAAGGTGACCCCCCATGCTGATATTTGGAGTGAAAACTTCTTTAGGCACGTTGAGCACTTTTTTGGGTGAGCAAAAAACATGGATTTCGCGAAATCGTCACCTGGAGATTTCATACAACATTTTAGAGATTCTCAAACAACTTGTACGGCGCGGTCGGCCAGAAGCCGCCTTACTGTTCATGTAATGTTAATCACATGTATGGAGTCGCAGGTTCGAATCTCACTCACGAAACGTGACAGTGCGCTTTTTTTAAACTATTTTTATATTTATTTTATTTTCATTTATTTTATTTTATTTTTATTTTATATATATTTTTTATTAATAGCAAATCTAGTTTTCACGTCTATCGTCCTTAACTGCGATCTAGCACTATAATAAATAACATATCGATTGACATCTCATTCATCAAAATCTGTAATTTAGGCGTTACGTGGGAACGTTTCAATTTAGGGTTAAAATCATATAACCCTCCCTTTTGGATTTGCCGCAGTCTTATATAAAGAGTAAACTAATAAGTGGTACCACCGCCCCCGTTCCCCAGCAGGACCCCGCGTGCGTGATGTTCTTCGAGCCGATGCTGACGGCGCCGCTGCCGCGCACCGCGCCCTTCTCGCTGCAGCAGCTGGCGCGCGCCGTCATCGTGTCGCACGTCAACTACGACGGTGAGTGTGGCGCAATGAGACCCGCTGAAGTTTCACTGTACCCCACGCGTGGGGTCAAGTGAAACAGCAACGTGCACCCGCGACATGAAACACTGTACTCCGAAGCGTGGTGTGTCCATGGGGTCAAGTGAAACAGCAACGTACACCCGCGAGATGAAACACTAACTTAACTAACTTGGGTACCTTTAAATCAAGAGTGAATAGGTATTTTCTAGGCAAGCGCGCTCCATCTTAGGCTGCATCTTCACTTACCATCAGGTGAGATTGCAGTCAAGCGCTAGACTATATATTTAAAAAACAACAAACACTATATCCGAAGCGTGGACATGGGGTCAAGTGAAACAGCAACGTACACCCGCGACATGAAACACTATATCCGAAGCGTGGTGCACCCATGGGGTCAAGTGAAACAGCAACGTACACCCGCGAGCTGTAACACTATATCCGAAGCGTGGTGCACCCATGGGGTCAAGTGAAACAGCAACGTAAGCCCGCGACATGAAACACTATATCCGAAGCGTGGTGCACCCATGGGGTCAAGTGAAACAGCAACTTACACCCGCGACATGAAACACTAACTAAACTAACTTGGGTACCTTTAAATCAAGAGTGAATAGGTATTTTCTAGGCAAGCGCGCTCCATCTTAGGCTGCATCTTCACTTACCATCAGGTGAGATTGCAGTCAAGCGCTAGACTATATATTTAAAAAACAACAAACACTATATCCGAAGCGTGGACATGGGGTCAAGTGAAACAGCAACGTACACCCGCGACATGAAACACTATATCCGAAGCGTGGTGCACCCATGGGGTCAAGTGAAACAGCAACGTACACCCGCGAGCTGTAACACTATATCCGAAGCGTGGTGCACCCATGGGGTCAAGTGAAACAGCAACGTAAGCCCGCGACATGAAACACTATATCCGAAGCGTGGTGCACCCATGGGGTCAAGTGAAACAGCAACTTACACCCGCGACATGAAACACTAACTAAACTAACTTGGGTACCTTTAAATCAAGAGTGAATAGGCATTTTCTAGGCAAGCGCGCTCCATCTTAGGCTGCATCTTCACTTACCATCAGGTGAGATTGCAGTCAAGCGCTAGACTATATATTTAAAAAAAACACTATATCCGAAGCGTGGACATGGGGGTCAAGTGAAACAGCAACGTACACCCGCGACATGAAACACTATATCCGAAGCGTGGTGTACCCATGGGGTCAAGTGAAACAGCAACATACACCCGCTAGATGTAACACTGTAGCCTGAAGCGTGGTGTGTCCATGGGGTCAAGTGAAACACTGTTACAGTTTTACTGGATTTGGAACTTTATTAATGTTTTTTTAGCCTAGCTAGGTCCGCTGTTCCTACAGAGTTACAGACATAGCATTTTATGTTTGAAGACTTATTTGGAGAAAGAAAGCATTACTTTGTTAGTGGTGGATATTGCTCGATGATGTTTTATAATATTCGTCTAAACACAACCCAGCCCTCCAGATATAGTAAACGCGAATAGTACAGTTCTTAAATAACATTATAGTTTCTAAATAGACAGAGATTGCTGCTATAAAAAATGGCTTGGATAATACTTGTTTATTTCTCTTAAAACTTATGGATACAGAATGAGTTATCAGCCTTTTATATTATTGTTTGCCCGCTAGCAATGTACGTATATTAATTAGTTAGTACTCTGCGCGCCTCCTGTGCTAACTCTCGTGTACTTGTAAACGTTACATACGTGAAATACATAAGTGTCCTAAGGCATGTCTTTTATTTCCGAGTACTCAATCCCTCAGTTGTGGACTTGAAGCATATCCCCAGGGCCACAACAATCTCAACTGTATGATGAATGTGGTTGAAACACATTATATTATATTTACTCTCCTTTTTTCAGCTAGCCATCTTATTGTTATATGTATGGTTTCCAATAAATATAATTGTCATTTCCAGGCGTAGAACAACTGCCGCTGCCGTCGCGTCTCCGCGCTTACCTCAAGGAGTACCACTACCGGCAGCGCGTGCGCGTGCGGCGCCTCGAGCCCGACGCGTACGAGCCGCACATGTAGCACGCGCAGCTGTACTACATCCCGCGCGTGTGCTACAACAGCGGCCTGTGGTGCGTCGTGCTGCACGAGAACCAGTGAACCGGAGGAGTCAATAGCACACAGTGGATGTGTACGGGACACGTGTAGTGACCGTGGGGCACAGTGAAATTGACTTTGGGGTACAGTGAAATTGACTTTGGGGCACAGTGAAATTGATTTTGGGGCACAGTGAAAATGGCTAAAGGCACAGAAAAATTGAGTGGAGGTAAAATTTGTTATGTTTGGGCATTGTTAGAAAGCTGAAAGAAAAATGAGGCATTACGACAGCAGTCATATAAATGGAGTGTCTTATACCAATTCCAAAGCTCAAAGCAAGCAAAGGGTTGAGTGGTTTTCTTTAATTAACATCACAAAATAGTTTTCGTTTATGGATGCATCACACACAGTGAGACTACTGTACTGGCTGTAACATTGTAACAATGACTTTGGGGCATGGTAAAAATTACTGTGGGGCTCGGTGAAAAAATATGTATTATTTATCAAAAATAAAATAATAAATAGTAAAAATATGTATTTAGAGATGGTGAAAGTGGTGTACAACATTTCATGAGCTTGGAAGATGTGGAATAGGACTTGGGAGATGCTGGAATAATAATGTTAAGATGGAGTATTATGATACTTGTACACTATAGACACAATGCAAATTGAAAACTGAAATAGTCTTTAAAACATACACAATAGCTGACACATGAGTGATTTGGATTGTTTCATCACAAAAATAAACATCACAGAATCATATCTAATTTTGAATAATATATGTGACAACTGTACTGTATATTGCATCACAATGAATGAGATTGGGGCACAATGAAGTTTACTGGAGTCAAAAACATCACAGAATCTGCATCTTATTTTGGATACTATTTGTGTGAAATCTGTATGGTATTCACACAGTGAATGAGGTAGGGGCACAGTGAAATTGACTGGGGACAAAACATCACAGAATTGTTTGCATCTAATTTTGGATACTATTTGTGTGAAATCTGTATGGTATTAACACATTGAATGAGGTTGGGGCACATTGAAATTGACTGGGGACAAAAACATCACAGAATCGTTTGCATCTCATTTTGGATATTTGTGTGACAACTCAAACAGTGAATGAGGTTGGGGCACAGTGAAATTGACTGGGGATAAATGAACCTGCGTGTGAAGTGTTTTGAAAATGACGGTAAGATAGGGCCAAATTATCGTGGGGCATAAAAGCCACATGTCTGGCGTGGTGTCAAGTGACATTTAGCGATGCAACATGTGGTATACGCAACATTCTTCCACAGGGTGTTGTAGTGTAAGGCGCCGTGTCGTATAGCTCTGATAGCCTAACAATTTGAAGGAGTAGAAAAGGTTTAGGCACATTTTCACCACCTTCTGATGTGTTGAAGTGTTGGATAGCTTATTCACATATTTTGTCTTTGTCACTTGACATAGAGTAAGAAAGTGGCAAAATTTACGGTTAGGCTATCCAACACTTATCAAAAGGTGGTAATACAGGCCCTTAAGCATTTAGAGATTTAATAACTGATTGTCTAAAAATTATTGCTACATTGTGTTGATCGCATTCACCTCTGATTGGCTGGCACTCTCTCGCTATTGGTTAAAATGCATGGAAGCAGCAGGAATGGCATTAATTCAGCCAGAGGTGATTGCGATTGTCACTGATGCAATCATTTTTAGTCAAACCTGCAATTGATGGTGATACGATAATATTATGATTGGAACAGACATGCAACTTGTAGTATAAGATCCTGAGGAAAGGTCGTCCTTCACCCATCTGTTTACCAGATGACAAGTATTTTTTATCGAATATTATCTATAACAAAAAAAATCACAATTGTATTTATTACCTATTAAATATGGTCAAGGGTATTTATAATTAAAATTTTGAAATTTAAAAGCCTGGCAATAGTGATTCATGAACGATTTTTCAAAGGCAATTTTTTACCATCTCATTTGTAATAAAATTATCTTTATTTTAATATGTATATCAATTAGAAAACAGATAGGTGCAATTACTTGTGCAGAGTTACCTGTTTATATCTGCTTGCCCGGTAATAGGGAAATTTGCATGTTCCTATATTACATAATATAACTGTCTCCTTGGTCTAGTGGTTAGCTTGTTCGACTGCGGATTACGAGGACCCGGGTTCAATTCCCAGGTCGGGCCGTTAAAAAAATGTATTGGGTCTTTCTGCCAAAGAAATTCTCAGTACTAGCCCGGAGTTAGGAAGTTGGCGGTGAGTCACCCCCGTGCCTCGGAGAGCACGTAAAGCCGGCTGTCCTGCGCCTGGTCTCTCCGGTCGTGTCGGACTTCCGTCCCATCGGACGAGAGCGAGGGAATAGAGAGTGCACTTGTGCACTATAATATCTCCCGCGCAGATGGCTGATCTCTAAGGAGTTAGGCCGCCGTGATCGGATTCGGTCGGGAGGACATTATTATTATTATATAATTTTAATTTCTTTTAAGTTCGTTCGGTAAATGAGAGTGAAACGTGGACAAAAATTTTAATCATAGATTTAAAAAAAATAGTCTACATATTTTAATAGGCAATACAATTGCGATTTTTTTTTTATAGATAGATATTCGATAAAAATACTTTTCATCTGGTAAACAGATGGGTGAAGGACAACCTCTCTTTGGATCTTAGACCATTGTGTTATAAAAATTGCTCATTTGCACTAGTTATGTAGAAAAAAATCGGCGTTAATTCATGCTCTGTGGGAACGGGATTAGTTTAAGAGCTCACAGAAGACTACTATATCAAAAACTTTTCCTAAAAAGGTTCCCAAAAGGTTTTCCTGTAGAAAAAAAAAAGTTTTTCCAGGTGTTGAGATTTTTTAGATTAAGCAGCAAATGGGCAATTTGTTTAAAAATATTTGAGGGGTAGTTGAAAAAGAACTTGAATTAATATTATTATCTTAAATTATTTGTCATATATTTTTATATAATGATTTATTTAAACTTATTACTATTGTATTTACTTACTTATTAAATTAAATACTAAAATAAAAAGTTCCCATAATACTTACTGTTTTTGAGAAACCAGGTTTTCTCAACATCAATGATAATTGTTACATTTATTATAATATAAGGTCTACTTAATGTAAAAATAGTAATTAATCCCAAAAATATTGCATCACAATAAATTATATTTCCTTCTGGGAAAAGTAACTATTTCTTCGTATTTATATCTAAAATATGTATATTTAAATTGTAAATAAAATGTATTATAGTAGATCTTAGTCTTTTTTTTTTAATAAAAATTTAGGTAAACTTGAAATTTTTATTTATGTTGGCATAATAAAGCGAAAATTTTCATGAGTTTTCAACAGATATATTGATATTATTATACAACAGTTTGAATATTTTTGAATGGAGCCTGGTCTGCCATCTGTCCGCCATTTTGTATTTTTTTTTTCAAAGTGGCCACACACCTGTGTCACTGACCTCTTTAAATTAATCTATGATTAACACGATATTTTTGGACCTACTTGATTGACGCTGTAAACAGCTACGAATGTCCAAGGATCTAAAATTAGTGAGAGCACTAGTTGGCAACTGATAGTAGATACTTTTGGCACTTCCTGAATCTCTATAATATTAATTCCAGAGTCACTTGTATGTCGAATGTGGCGCGTCAAACTGGTCCATAATTTTAAGCTGTCATTTGGTTATGGACAGCCAGTCCAGTCTTACATTATAGAAGTCGGTGACTTGTATAGTTATGAAAAAAAATGTTTTAAAGCGTCTCGTTTCCGAGATAAACTCAACGTTGGACTGCTTTCGCCATCATCGAGTAAACTCAAAAAATTCAAAATTATTTCATGTGATCAACCTGCGGCTCATATGACAAGTCATGACTCTAACACTGGTTCGGGATGCAGATTCTGTTGAGAAGAGCTAGCAAGGAACTCAGTAAATTAAAAAGTGTTATTGATTGAAAATAAACGATTATTATTATTATAAACAAAATTAAATGTATGAATTGGCTCTTAAATATTGTTTCCCTTAATTTCATTCTAGCTATTCATTAACACTGCTACTTTATGATTGGCAGCTATTTTGAAAAAAAAATAATTAAAAATGGCGGACGGTGAGCAAAAATATTCAAGCTATTTTTGTGTCGGTTTTATTTGATTTTGTATATTTTATCGATAATAATAATAATATAAAATAACTTTGTAGTCTTTAAAGTAACTTTAACTTAAAACTGTCCTGGAGAACACGGTTGTCGAATTGAAAATGGATTAAAACTTAATGTTAGTAAATATTATCATCGAACTAAAACGCTTAGAAGCGCAACAATCGAATAATAAGCCATTTTAGTAAGCCTTTAAAGGCCGACTGCGTAGTATCCCGTTACTTAGTACGACGAGCTCGCCGAAAATTATTAACTAACGTACTGTGCTGTGAAAGGCTGTCATAATTCATCATCCATCCATCACAAACGTAATTATCAGTAGCAGTAACAGAAAATAATCACACGGCACGCACACATTGATATCGAAGCATTGAAAGCCTAGTAGTAAGTACTACGGTCTCCTATTCGGGGGGTCGCAGGTTCGATCCTCTGGCTTTTCCAAGTTAAGTGCGTTAAAGAAATTAAATATCACATGCTTCAACTGTGAAGGAAAACATCGTGAGGGAACCTGCACGCCTGAGAGTTCTCCATAATGTTCTCAAAGGTGTGTGAAGTCCGCCAATTCGCATTGGGCCAGCGTGGTGGGCTATGACCTATAACCCTTCTCTACGATGAGACCTGCGCTCAGTAGTGAGTCGATGATGGGTTGCTGATGATGATGACTCATACATACATTCATTGATTGTTTTGAGCGTAAGTTTGGAGCGGAACTTTGTTAGAAACTGTTCTACGCGTTAGAGTTCCATGGTAAATATGTTAATTATTGTATTGTAAGTGCTTATGATTATATCTAGCTAGACGCTTTTTGCGGTTCAGTTTACATTCGGTATATAACGGTACAATATCATCAACTGGTAGACGTCCACTGATGCAAGTGTCTTGATAGATAGTCACAGGGCACTATCTTGTGGTGCCTATATCCAACCGCTCGCTTGACAGACTCCAACACTGCGCTTTCCGGTGCGGGGTCGCCACTCCAGCATTTTGCGGAGTTTTTAGATATCGTTTTAGATACGCGAGTGAAAGTTTCCAGGTGTATGACCGGCCTTATGCAACAACTTAAAATAAAAAGTGAAACTGAACTTTCTAGTCTAGACAGGTATAAATGCAGGTTTGATTGTTTGTTTATAATAATGCTAATTTGGTTGTACACAATACTCAACTAACTTTTTCTATACTACTTAGTTCAGTATTTATGTACAACCTCATGAGTAAGTCAATGTTTGTAAAGTATTTTTAGTGATAATAATTACTTATAATTTGTATAAATATAACGATAATTAGGGTGGAAACACACTTTATAACACTCGAACCGACTACCGTTTAATATACTTGCTGAAATTCAAATTGGTTACCCGCTTTCGCTTTTAAGTTTATGAATATATATTTAATTATTATTGTTATTTGATAACCTCTTATGAATCGATGAACACCGACTGCACGCACGAAAAAGTGTCACGTTCCGCCTGAGCCTGAGCGTGCAAGCGAGAGCGCGGAACAAGCGATAGAGAGGCACGATCGGCCCAAGCGTTGGCTTGTGACTATGATGCGATGTTTCTTTATGACGTTATCATAAAACTATCGTCCGTAAACCGACTTTACAGACAACCAATTTTTAATCTAACTCTTGTTTCAATCTACGCTTACTGCGTCGCGTTAATGAAATAGGTCTTACGATTTGAGTCATGACGTCACACTGAGTCGCGTGTCGTGAGTGTGTTTCGGCCCTTATATTAACTAACTTAACCCTCATGTATTATGGCGAAGAGGACGAAGTAGATCGCGCAAAGCGTACAAATTATATTGAAAAATAAAATAAATAAGTATATGTATTTTAAAACTATTTTTGCTTTTTTTTAAACCCACCTTTTTGCCATTCGTCAAAGATTGGTCCAGTCTGCAAAATTCAGAGTTTTGTAGGACAAAAATAACTGTTATTGTGTGGGATGTTTGAATTGAAGCATCATATCTACTAATATTATAAATGCGAAAGTGAGTTTGTTGGTTTGTCCTTCAATCACGCCGCAACAGAGCTACGGATCGACTTGATTTTTTGCAAGGATATAGTCGGGGACCTGGAGAGTGACATAGGCTTTTTATCCCGGAAAATCAAAGTTCCCGAGGGATTTAATAAACTACATCCACGCGGACGAAGTCGCGGGCATCAGCTAGTTGCTAAATTAAGCGCAGTTCAGAATACCTATACCTACAACTCTGCTATACAGTATTGCCTTATTAGCATAGAAATTAGAAAATCAATATTTAAATAGTAATCCACTGGTATAGCTTAGGCCAGGGCAGCACCATAGAGCGATGCGACCAAAGCGGATAAGTGGATAGAAATAAAATAATCACGTTAGGGATAGTCCCAATTCGCGTTGGGCCAGCGTGGTGGACTATGGCCTATATGACCCTTCTCTGAGAGGAGACCTGCGCTCAGTAGTGAGCCGTTGATAGGTTGCTGATGATGATGTTAGGGATTTTCACCAACAGTCAAAAAATGTAGTAAGAGTGGAGGAAATGTTTATGTTATATGCTAAGTCGCTACTGCCTTGATGGTTCAGTGGTTAGTTAGCATGTTTAACGGAGGTTGAGGTCTCGGCTTCGACTCCCGGGTCGGTTCAAAAAATACATTGGGTTTTTATGTCAAGATATTCTCAGTACTAGCCCGGGGTCAGGAAGTTGCCGGCGTGCCTCGGAGAGCACGTAATTTCCGTCGCACTATGAGAGCGAGGGAATACAGGAAACACCTGTGTTTGCGCACACACTTGCGCACTAAAATATCTTCTGACGATTGGCCGCTGTGGCCCGATTCAGTTAGGGCTCGCTTCTGGATACGCGGCGCGTGGTGCGTCGCGTCCGCGTCGAAGCGTAGGTACTACGCCAGAACGTTTCTGTAAGAACGCTCTCATACTTGGCCATATGTTTGAGTTAACTGCATGACGCAACGCACTACGCGCCGCGTGTCCAGAAACGAGCCCTTAGTCATCATGGTACACTTACCCGGCGATATATATTGCACATCGGCCTTTGGAATAAAACGCTATTCTATTCTATTCACAGTTCAACTGCATTTTTTTATATTTACGTGATGTGCTCGCCGATTGTGAAGAGATTTCAGTAATTACTACGTGAATTTCTGGCTAGCTTTCCTTGCAATAGAATAGAAATAGCGTTTTATTCCAAAGGCCGATGTGCAATATATATCGCCGGGTACTGTAAGTATAATATCTACCTACTTCAGTTATGGTACTTAATCATCACACCTTGGCTAGTGTGGTGGACTATGGCCTAAGGCCAGCCGCTCATTATGACTTTTTGTCGCTGTCACCTACTGTCGCCCACGATGCGCCCACTGTTTTAGTCTAGCCGCATGTCGATGGGCGACGAAAAGCGCATATTCTTAAAACGGTTTTCAAGTGTCGTCAGTTGCTGGAACTATTTGTCGCCGCATTGTCTCGTCTCTACAGTGAGCGCCTTTCGAGAGTTTTGACGACCTCCCTGGCGCAGTGGTCTTATAACTGGGAGGTCTCGGGTTCAATTCCCGGCGGGGTCAATTTGGGATATTTATAATTTCTGAATTGTCTCTGGTCTGGTCTGGTGGGATCGAGGCTTTGGCCGTGGCTAGTTACCACCCTACCGTCAAGAACGTGCAGCCAAGTGATTTAGCGTTCCGGCACGATGGCGTGTAGAAAGCGATTAGGGTTATGGGTTGAATGTTCACTGCCATACCCCTTACAAGTTAGGCCGCTACTATCTTAGACTGCATCGTCACTTACCATCAGGTGAGATCGCAGTCAAGGACTATCTTGTCATCGAATAAAAAAAAAGAGTGTACTTCCTTAAATCTTCATAGCAAGAGTGCTATGAAGATTTAAGAAGCAGAGGCTTGGCGACAAAAAATGAGCGGCTGGCCTAAGCGTATCTGATTCTGAGATAAGACCCGGCGATGGGTTCATGATGAAGGAAGTAATAAAACTGCAACACTATCTAACATCCTCTTTTATTACATCAAATAAATTATAAAGTTCATAGACAATATTATTACTTTTATTTTAATAATAATAAGAAGCGCATGCGCAGACGTCTTCACTGCAAGCGATCTATGGTAGGTAGTACGTAACATAATAATATTATCTTAAGTTATACATATTATTTAGCTTAAATATCTACACGGGAGATATCGAAAACCCGATGAAAATTAAATTTTAAGTAAGTGGGACAGTAAATAAATGCGTTTTTCATAAAACGTTATAACTTTTTTCAAATATCGATATTTTATAGGGTGAAATGTGATTATTGCATTAAATATCAATTTCCTTTCAAATTCATTCTAAACAAAAAAAGGTCAGAAAAATCAAATTCCAAATAAAAAAAAAGAAATTGCTTAAGTTAATTTTATTTGTGCTTAAATAGAGTTTTAAAATTATTATAATTATTAAGTATAATCTTGAATTGCAGAAATCTCCCTACAACGAATAATACTGAAAAATCAAGGTCGTTAAATGCAATGTTGCCGTTGCGATGAAAAACCTACCAAAATGGTAGAAAATAAATACGGAATGCTTGTAAAAAAAAATGTTAAATATAAAATACCTAAATAATGGTTCCTTTACAATAAATCTTAACTACAATTTACAATGGATAAGCCTAAGCTACGACGTTTAGCAACAAAATTGCAATAAATATAATAAATCTATTTATTTTTTACAAAAAGGACCTTCAGTCGTACACCTACTAACTTATATATTATGGCTGGCAACATTTATAGCACATAGCTTTTAATCGAAATTATCAGGAAATAATATGTAGAACGACCTGCAAGCTTAGGACTTGCACCTATTGTCTTGACATTAGGTATGTCATACGCATGGGAGGTACGGTCCGGAGGCCTTTACCATTTTTTTTAAGTAGCCATGTTGAAAATGTCTAATGGAATGTTAGTCCCCTCCAAAAAAGCGTCAAGCTTGTACTAGGTATAGGTTCGACAACAGTGCAACGTATAAATAACAAGATAACATAGTCCTTCAACACAACATTTTCACTTGATGATAAGTGACGATGGAGATGTTACCGGGCTTACTTCAATCCCTTAATCCATTTTTACACGCCATTGTGTTGAAACACTAAATCGCTTGACGGTTGGGTGGTAACTAGCCACGGCCGAAGCCTTCTACCAGATGTAATGTACGTTTTGTATTGTCTAATTCATGCCGGGCGGGGCCTGTTCACTTATGATCATGATTCACGCTTGAATCATTCTGCTTAAGGTGGAAGACACGGTTCTGCCCGTGAAATTCAAATTTAATTTGGTTTTTCGCAATTTGTAAACTAATACGACAAAGTAGGCTTATGGCATTCTAATTGCGACAGTGGCAGTATCGTCTTCACAGGTTTGCAAAAAAATCTTTATTTGAAAGTGTCCAGTTTAAGAAATTAATCAAAATATCGACTAATTTGTGAGTAACTCACGTCCAACTCAGTATTTTGATGAATTTCTTAAACTGGTCACTTTCAAGTAAAGATTTTTATGTAAACCTGTGAAGATGATAATTCCACTGGCGCAATTAGAAGGCCATAAGCCAGCCTACTTTGTCGTATTACCTAGTTTACAAATTGCGGAAAACCAAATTAAATTTGAATTTCGCGGGCAGACCCTTGTCTTCCACCTTAATAATGCTTATTGCCTATGTGCTATAAATATTTTACAAAACTATACATGTTTCATCCTTAAACTATTTTAAATACTTTCTAAGAATATGTCTTAGCTGACCACACATTCACTGGCCAGCGTCGTCACGCGCCTTTCTTAAGTTCGAAGCTCATTGTGGCGAAGCAACGTCTTTTTCTTATTACTTTTACAATAAGTACGAGTAAACTGAACTTTTTCTACAATAGGTGCCCAACCTTCATAGTTCTTACTTGTAGCAAAATGAAAGAGGCAGGAATACTTACACGGATTACTAGGCAGGTTTACTTACTTTACGTTTACTTGCGGCGGATCAACGCAAAATAGATTTAATTTCTAGAATTTTATATCGTTGAAAATGTAAATTATATATGTATTTTACACGAGTTTAGTTTGCATTGACATTTTAAAGAGAACCTTCGCATAGTTTCTTCTCTCCTACAAGTACAATGTGCTTTGAACTTCAGGTACAATTGGCAACTGCTGTTGCTTTCATTTGATTTTGACGTTTGAGTTGATCATTGATCATTGAAATATTATCAGACATTCATTGTGTCAAAAAATTTCTGATGAAAATTTCTGTCAGTAATATTAGGCCGGCCTAGATAGCAGATGTGCGATCAGCTTTATGAGTTTTCATTCGATATGTTGGCTTAAATTAATTTTAATTTTAGATGAAATATGGCAAGAATTCTGCTTTTTATAAAAATTAGGAAAATATAAAAATGTTAAAAATAAGTTTCGGCGTCCTAAAACTAACTTATGGATACAAAATACTTATTAAACATCTAGATAATGATAAATATAATAATAATTATTATTATTAGTACATCAAAATATGAACACATATAATATTGTTTAAGGTTTTTAATGAATTAAATCAGTATCAAATATGGCAGTATTAAATTAAGATTGTTTTGTATAAAATAATAAGTAAGTAACTCTAATTGTTCTCGAAAATTCACGAAATAAATAAGACTGCATCAGCTTTAGAAGTATAGGTACATAACTGAACCGTTTTCAATGTAATACACACTATACCCGGTCCAACCGTTTATTTTCTTTTTGACAAATAAACGGTTGGACAGGGTATAATTGTATACATTTTGCAGTAGTTAAAAAAGATAACAATTTTTGACAGCTCTAAACTAGGGTTACTAGGCTTAAAAATAATTCTATGGTAGAAAATTATAATAATCAAAATAGCCTCCAGGGCAATTTATATTCAACCGTATAAATTAAAGTTTAGGGTAAACTTGCATTATTTTTTTACCCTTACGTATTTAAAATGTTACCCTTGAGTATAATATCCACCAATAATGAAGCTAAGCGAGTAGTATAGCTAAGTTTAGCTCAGTGCTTTAGCGCACTACGGAGTTTTTAAAGTTGTAGCATGTTTGTTTGTTTATTTTATTACGCATAACTATCAACCATCAATCATGTACGTCATTGATCGAGAATAGTTGTTTTAATAAAATCAACTTCCCTCAATCATTAATAAAATTAGTCTACACTAACACCAAAACTAAGTACTCATTTTATTTTCAAAAATGAGTTACAGTTGGCGTATCACATGACATCTAAGACGTCATACCGAATCTATAATGGCGGACCATACAAAAGACGTTGAAGTAGCTTGGCTTCGCTCGCGGTGGATATTAACTCTTAGCTTTAAATAAATGCAAACAATTATTTTGACTATATCTATATTATTTTTAGTGTTACACAGTTATTCTAATGGGGTATATTATTACTTTTAGATCTACAGGTTTCGTAGGTAGGTACATATAAAATATCTATAAAAATGATTTTATGCATTATCGTCTAAGATGGGTTTTCAAGTGATTTGTCATTTTAGGCATATACTGTGTCACGTATTAGTAAACCTTATATTCATACTTTTATATTTTTTATAAAGGGTTTTAGACCATAGATAGCTACGAGTACATGGTTGAATATTTATAGATGATTTAAAAGTAATAATTGAGAATTAGGCCCGTATTTCTTAGGTTGAGAAACAGAAATACGTAAGCGGTTTTACCCACTATTCTGTAGTGCCAGCAATTTTTAGTTTAAAAATTAAAAATTGCGTTACTATTTTGTTAAAACGTGTTTTTTTTTAATTTTCGAGAAATATAGTTAAAATATTATTGTCTATGGATATTTCGTTGATCGTAAACTCGGGTACAGCGTCACCAACTTATCTGTTCAGGCTTGGGGTGGACAAAATTGGAACTAAGGCGGGTATTTTAAGCGTCATAGACCTAATTACAATGACCTCTATGATAGAGGTCAGTGCTAAATTACAAGTTGCCTCTCTTTTGGTTTGGTACTCCATTAACCGTTCTGAAGGAAAGTATATCTTTACTTCGTAAACAAGATTGTCCTTGACTGCAACCACATTAGCTCCCCGATTGTCTAAAATTTGCCGATTAAAATCGTATTCATAAAGTAAAATATTCCTTGACTGTATTGATTTAAAGTCACAAATTCAGTACAACCCATTTTAACATGGAGCGTTATGAAGCGTATCGTACATACCTAAACGTATAAGAATGCATACACGAAATTGAGCTCTAATTCAATGTAGTTAGGGGTTATTTTACTTTGACGATAATGCCATCAAATGAATACGATATTGATCGGCAACTTTTAGATAATCGTAAGTGTAATTACTGAACCCATGGTTTAGTATTTTGGGATGTTTAGCTATTTCAAGTTCGGTGTTCGGCTTCTCTGTCTGTCATATACTGTCAATATAATGTTTTGTTTATGGATGGTTTTGTATGAATGTAATTGATGTATGTTTGTGTATATTTTAACTTTACTACGAGTTACGACAATGTTATTGTATGTATGCGAGTAGGTACAGCTTGACAAAAAGTTTCAATACACATTTTTTTCTGTTTTCATTGTTTTATGGTACCAATACAAACAGGTATTAAGTAAGAACTGCATAAAACATTTTATCATATTAAGAATGTCCGAGAAATGTTTAACATATAATATAATATAAAAAAATTATTTTTAAAAAACCGACTTCAAACCACCGCGCTCCTACAAAGTACATTTATTGTTGATATTTTAAAAACCGCTCGACCGATTTCGATAAAATTTAAATGGGACCACCTGGGGAGTATAGGGTATACTTCCCAGGTGGTTAAAACAAAAAAATAATTTTCCAAATTGGTTCAGGCGTTTTCGAGTAATCGGTGAAGGTGAACATATAAAAAAAAAGATTCCGACGAATTGAGAACCTCCTCTTTTTTTGAAGTCGAATTATCGAATAATTAGTCAAAAAACATTACAATATGGATTAAAATTAAGAATTTATATGATCAAGTTTTTTTAAATACATATTTTATTCTACTTCTACTCTTTTTGCCAAGCTGTACCTTCCTACGTTTGTATGACAGCTACTACAATACTTAGGTACTTATGTATGTCACACTACAGTTGTATGGTGCGGCAGGTGTGTGTTTGTGTGTTTGTGTGGGCTCAGTGCAGGAAGGGCGCGCTCCGCGGACACTTCTTGCCGCAGCCGCATTTTTGCCAAGCTGTACCTTCCTACGTTTGTATGACAGCTACTACAATACTTAGGTACTTATGTATGTCACACTACACTTGTATGGTGCGGCAGGTGTGTGTTTGTGTGTTTGTGTGGGCTCAGTGCAGGAAGGGCGCGCTCCGCGGACACTTCTTGCCGCAGCCGCATTTTTGCCAAGCTGTACCTTCCTACGTTTGTATGACAGCTACTACAATACTTAGGTACTTATGTATGTCACACTACACTTGTATTGTGCGGCAGGTGTGTGTTTGTGTGTTTGTGTGGGCTCAGTGCAGGAAGGGCGCGCTCCGCGGACACTTCTTGCCGCAGCCGCATTTTTGCCAAGCTGTACCTTCCTACGTTTGTATGACAGCTACTACAATACTTAGGTACTTATGTATGTCACACTACACTTGTATGGTGCGGCAGGTGTGTGTTTGTGTGTTTGTGTGGGCTCAGTGCAGGAAGGGCGCGCTCCGCGGACACTTCTTGCCGCAGCCGCATTTTTGCCAAGCTGTACCTTCCTACGTTTGTATGACAGCTACTACAATACTTAGGTACTTATGTATGTCACACTACACTTGTATGGTGCGGCAGGTGTGTGTTTGTGTGTTTGTGTGGGCTCAGTGCAGGAAGGGCGCGCTCCGCGGACACTTCTTGCCGCAGCCGCATTTTTGCCAAGCTGTACCTTCCTACGTTTGTATGACAGCTACTACAATACTTAGGTACTTATGTATGTCACACTACACTTGTATGGTGCGGCAGGTGTGTGTTTGTGTGTTTGTGTGGGCTCAGTGCAGGAAGGGCGCGCTCCGCGGACACTTCTTGCCGCAGCCGCATTTTTGCCAAGCTGTACCTTCCTACGTTTGTATGACAGCTACTACAATACTTAGGTACTTATGTATGTCACACTACACTTGTATGGTGCGGCAGGTGTGTGTTTGTGTGTTTGTGTGGGCTCAGTGTAGGAAGGGCGCGCTCCGCGGACACTTCTTGCCGCAGCCGCATTTTTGCCAAGCTGTACCTTCCTACGTTTGTATGACAGCTACTACAATACTTAGGTACTTATGTATGTCACACTACACTTGTATGGTGCGGCAGGTGTGTGTTTATGTGTTTGTGTGGGCTCAGTGCAGGAAGGGCGCGCTCCGCGGACACTTCTTGCCGCAGCCGCATTTTTGCCAAGCTGTACCTTCCTACGTTTGTATGACAGCTACTACAATACTTAGGTACTTATGTATGTCACACTACACTTGTATGGTGCGGCAGGTGTGTGTTTGTGTGTTTGTGTGGGCTCAGTGCAGGAAGGGCGCGCTCCGCGGACACTTCTTGCCGCAGCCGCATTTTTGCCAAGCTGTACCTTCCTACGTTTGTATGACAGCTACTACAATACTTAGGTACTTATGTATGTCACACTACACTTGTATGGTGCGGCAGGTGTGTGTTTGTGTGTTTGTGTGGGCTCAGTGCAGGAAGGGCGCGCTCCGCGGACACTTCTTGCCGCAGCCGCATTTTTGCCAAGCTGTACCTTCCTACGTTTGTATGACAGCTACTACAATACTTAGGTACTTATGTATGTCACACTACACTTGTATGGTGCGGCAGGTGTGTGTTTGTGTGTTTGTGTGGGCTCAGTGCAGGAAGGGCGCGCTCCGCGGACACTTCTTGCCGCAGCCGCATTTTTGCCAAGCTGTACCTTCCTACGTTTGTATGGCAGCTACTACAATACTTAGGTACTTGTGTATGTCACACTACAGTTGTATGGTGCGGCAGGTGTGTGTTTGTGTGTTTGTGTGGGCTCAGTGCAGGAAGGGCGCGCTCCGCGGACACTTCTTGCCGCAGCCGCATTTTTGCCAAGCTGTACCTTCCTACGTTTGTATGGCAGCTACTACAATACTTAGGTACTTGTGTATGTCACACTACAGTTGTATGGTGCGGCAGGTGTGTGTTTGTGTGTGTGTGTGGGCTCAGTGCAGGAAGGGCGCGCTCCGCGGACACCTCTTGCCGCAGCCGCATTTTTGCCAAGCTGTACCTTCCTACGTTTGTATGGCAGCTACTACAATACTTAGGTACTTGTGTATGTCACACTACAGTTGTATGGTGCGGCAGGTGTGTGTTTGTGTGTGTGTGTGGGCTCAGTGCAGGAAGGGCGCGCTCCGCGGACACCTCTTGCCGCAGCCGCATTTTTGCCAAGCTGTACCTTCCTACGTTTGTATGGCAGCTACTACAATACTTAGGTACTTGTGTATGTCACACTACAGTTGTATGGTGCGGCAGGTGTGTGTTTGTGTGTGTGTGTGGGCTCAGTGCAGGAAGGGCGCGCTCCGCGGACACCTCTTGCCGCAGCCGCATTTTTGCCAAGCTGTACCTTCCTACGTTTGTATGACAGCTACTACAATACTTAGGTACTTGTGTATGTCACACTACAGTTGTATGGTGCGGCAGGTGTGTGTTTGTGTGTGTGTGTGGGCTCAGTGCAGGAAGGGCGCGCTCCGCGGACACCTCTTGCCGCAGCCGCATTTTTGCCAAGCTGTACCTTCCTACGTTTGTATGACAGCTACTACAATACTTAGGTACTTGTGTATGTCACACTACAGTTGTATGGTGCGGCAGGTGTGTGTTTGTGTGTGTGTGTGGGCTCAGTGCAGGAAGGGCGCGCTCCGCGGACACTTCTTGCCGCAGCCGCATTTTTGCCAAGCTGTACCTTCCTACGTTTGTATGGCAGCTACTACAATACTTAGGTACTTGTGTATGTCACACTACAGTTGTATGGTGCGGCAGGTGTGTGTTTGTGTGTTTGTGTGGGCTCAGTGCAGGAAGGGCGCGCTCCGCGGACACTTCTTGCCGCAGCCGCATTTTTGCCAAGCTGTACCTTCCTACGTTTGTATGGCAGCTACTACAATACTTAGGTACTTGTGTATGTCACACTACACTTGTATGGTGCGGCAGGTGTGTGTTTGTGTGTTTGTGTGGGCTCAGTGCAGGAAGGGCGCGCTCCGCGGACACTTCTTGCCGCAGCCGCATTTTTGCCAAGCTGTACCTTCCTACGTTTGTATGGCAGCTACTACAATACTTAGGTACTTGTGTATGTCACACTACAGTTGTATGGTGCGGCAGGTGTGTGTTTGTGTGTTTGTGTGGGCTCAGTGCAGGAAGGGCGCGCTCCGCGGACACTTCTTGCCGCAGCCGCATTTTTGCCAAGCTGTACCTTCCTACGTTTGTATGGCAGCTACTACAATACTTAGGTACTTGTGTATGTCACACTACAGTTGTATGGTGCGGCAGGTGTGTGTTTGTGTGTTTGTGTGGGCTCAGTGCAGGAAGGGCGCGCTCCGCGGACACCTCTTGCCGCAGCCGCATTTTTGCCAAGCTGTACCTTCCTACGTTTGTATGGCAGCTACTACAATACTTAGGTACTTGTGTATGTCACACTACAGTTGTATGGTGCGGCAGGTGTGTGTTTGTGTGTGTGTGTGGGCTCAGTGCAGGAAGGGCGCGCTCCGCGGACACCTCTTGCCGCAGCCACATTTCCTCACTATCTCTATGTCTTTGGTGTAACGAGTGCCGTCCGCGCAGACCAGCCGGATCTGAAAAGAGGAAAAAAGAGTTCTTAATGGTTAAATTTTTCAAAAATTTATATTATGTATTTGGGCATCGGCAATGTTATATTTAATTTAAAATAAAAAAGTCTTTTTAAAAAAAATTGGTTGTCTGTAAAGTCGGTTTACGGACGATAGTTTTACGTGATAACGTCATAAAGAAATATTGATGAATAAATGTGTCACAAGCCAACTCTTGGGCCGATCGTGCCTCTCTATCGCTTGTTCAGCGCTTTCGCTTGCACGCGCATGCTCAGGCGGAACGTGACACTTTTTCGTGCGTGCAGCCGGAGTACATCGATTTGATTCGATGAAACGTTGTGCCACTACAAAGTATATAAGTTATTGTTGATTTTTTTAAAACCTCGACCGATTTCGATAAAATTTTAATGGAACCACCTGGAACGTATATATTATACCCTTTCAAACAAAAAAAGAATACTCCTAATCAGTTCAGATGTCTTCGAGTAATCGGTGAACATACATAATATTAAAAAAAAGATTCCGACGAATTGATAACCTCCTCCTTTTGCATGTGTTTTTATCTAAGTAGTAACATCTACTTAAATAATATTTTGTACATACCATATTTTACCAAATAAATATTTATTTTACTTTTTTTACTTTTAAAAGATAACACTGGGTAAGCGACCTTGATCCGAGGTGGTAAATGGATCATCATCAGCAGCAACCCATCAACGGCTCACTACTGAGCGCAAGTCTCATCTCAGAGAAGGGTTATAGGCCATAGTCCACCACGCTGGCCCAATGCGAATTGGCGGACTTCACACACCTTCAAGAACGTTATGAAGAACTCTCAGATGTGCAGGTTTCCTCACGATGTTTTCCTTCATTTTATCGGTAGTGTGCTGCATCAATGTCAGAACATTTTTCGTCTTCAATGATCCTATAAGGACTGTATCAATGATACGTGAAGCCAAAACCATGTTTTGACATTGATGCTGTCCTTTAATGATTGATAATTTTTTTAGCTGATCGTCCTACAGGGGTTATGTGTCATTGTAGAGACCAGGGGCTATATGTCACTGCAGGAGACCAGGGACTATGTGTCATTGTAGAGACCAGGGGCTATATGTCACTGCAGGAGACCAGGAACTATGTGTCATTGTAGAGACCAGGGGCTATATGTCACTGCAGGAGACCAGGGACTATGTGTCATTGTAGAGACCAGGGGCTATATGTCACTGCAGGAGACCAGGGACTATGTGTTATTGTAGAGACCAGGGGCTATATGTCACTGCAGGAGACCAGGGACTATGTGTCATTGTAGAGACCAGGGGCTATATGTCACTGCAGGAGACCAGGGACTATGTGTTATTGTAGAGACCAGGGGCTATATGTCACTGCAGGAGACCAGGGACTATGTGTCATTGTAGAGACCAGGGGCTATATGTCACTGCAGGAGACCAGGGACTATGTGTCATTGTAGAGACCAGGGGCTATATGTCACTGCAGGAGACCAGGGACTATGTGTCATTGTAGAGATCAGGGGCTATATGTCACTGCAGGAGACCAGGGACTATGTGTCATTGTAGAGACCAGGGGCTATATGTCACTGCAGGAGACCAGGGACTATGTGTCATTGTAGAGACCAGGGGCTATATGTCACTGCAGGAGACCAGGGGCTATGTGTCATTGTAGAGACCAGGGGCTATGTGTCATTGTAGAGCCCAGTGGCTATGTGTCATTGTAGAGACCAGGGGCAATGTGTCATTGTAGAGACCAGGGGCTATGTGTCATTGTAGAGACCAGGGGCAATGTGTCATTGTAGAGACCAGGGGCTATGTGTCATTGTAGAGACCAGGGGCAATGTGTCATTGTAGAGACCAGGGGCTATGTGTCATTGTAGAGACCAGGGGCTATGTGTCATTGTAGAGACCAGGGGCTATGTCATTGTAGAGACCAGGGGCTATATGTCACTGCAGGAGACCAGGGGCTATGTGTCATTGTAGAGACCAGGGGCTATGTGTCATTGTAGAGACCAGGGGCTATGTGTCATTGTAGAGACCAGGGGCTATGTGTCATTGTAGAGACCAGGGGCTATGTGTCATTGTAGAGACCAGGGGCTATGTGTCATTGTAGAGACCAGGGGCTATGTGTCATTGTAGAGACCAGGGGCAATGTGTCATTGTAGAGACCAGGGGCTATGTGTCATTGTAGAGACCAGGGGCTATGTGTCATTGTAGAGACCAGGGGCTATGTGTCATTGTAGAGACCAGGGGCTATGTGTCATTGTAGAGCCCAGTGGCTATGTGTCATTGTAGAGACCAGGGGCTATGTGTCATTGTAGAGACCAGGGGCTATGTCATTGTAGAGACCAGGGGCTATATGTCACTGCAGGAGACCAGGGGCTATGTGTCATTGTAGAGACCAGGGGCTATGTGTCATTGTAGAGACCAGGGGCTATGTGTCATTGTAGAGACCAGGGGCTATGTGTCATTGTAGAGACCAGGGGCTATGTGTCATTGTAGAGACCAGGGGCTATGTGTCATTGTAGAGACCAGGGGCTATGTGTCATTGTAGAGACCAGGGGCAATGTGTCATTGAAGAGACCAGGGGCTATGTGTCATTGTAGACAGCAGGGGCTATATGTCATTGTAGAGACCAGGGGCTATGTGTCATTGTAGAGACCAGGGGCTATGTGTCATTGTAGAGACCAGGGGCTATGTGTCATTGTAGAGACCAGGGGCTATGTGTCATTGTAGAGACCAGGGGCTATGTGTCATTGTAGAGACCAGGGGCTATGTGTCATTGTAGAGACCAGGGGCTATGTGTCATTGTAGAGACCAGGGGCTATGTGTCATTGTAGAGACCAGGGGCTATGTGTCATTGTAGAGACCAGGGGCTATGTGTCATTGTAGAGACCAGGGGCTATGTGTCATTGTAGACAGCAGGGGCTATATGTCATTGTAGAGACCAGGGGCTATGTGTCATTGTAGAGACCAGGGGCTATGTGTCATTGTAGAGACCAGGGGCAATGTGTCATTGAAGAGACCAGGGGCTATGTGTCATTGTAGACAGCAGGGGCTATATGTCATTGTAGAGACCAGGGGCTATGTGTCATTGTAGAGACCAGGGGCTATGTGTCATTGTAGAGACCAGGGGCTATGTGTCATTGTAGAGACCAGGGGCTATGTGTCATTGTAGAGACCAGGGGCTATGTGTCATTGTAGAGACCAGGGGCTATGTGTCATTGTAGAGACCAGGGGCTATGTGTCATTGTAGAGACCAGGGGCTATGTGTCATTGTAGAGACCAGGGGCTATGTGTCATTGTTGAGACCAGGGGCTATGTGTCATTGTAGAGACCAGGGGCTATGTGTCATTGTAGACAGCAGGGGCTATATGTCATTGTAGAGACCAGGGGCTATGTGTCATTGTAGAGACCAGGGGCTATGTGTCATTGTAGAGACCAGGGGCAATGTGTCATTGTAGACAGCAGGGGCTATATGTCATTGTAGAGACCAGGGGTTATGTGTCATTGTAGAGACCAGGGGCTATGTGTCATTGTAGAGACCAGGGGCAATGTGTCATTGTAGACAGCAGGGGCTATATGTTATTGTAGAGACCAGGGGCTATGTGTCATTGTAGACAGCAGGGGCTATATGTCATTGTAGAGACCAGGGGCTATGTGTCATTGTAGAGACCAGGGGCTATGTGTCATTGTAGAGACCAGGGGCAATGTGTCATTGTAGACAGCAGGGGCTATATGTCATTGTAGAGACCAGGGGCTATGTGTCATTGTAGAGACCAGGGGCTTTGTGTCATTGTAGAGACCAGGGGCTTTATGACATTGTAGAGACCAGGGGCAATGTGTCACTGTAGAGACCAGGGGCTATGATGTCATCAATAAAGGGACACACACCTTCCTCTTCTTGGTCTTCCTCGGCGCGCAGCAGGCGGCCTTCCCGCACGCGGCGGGTGCGGGCACGCAGCGCGCGCCGCGCACCGCGCGCCGGCTGCGGCACGAGCCCTCCGTCACCAGCTCGCGGGTCGCCTCCTGCCGGCAGCAGTGCGTCACGTTAGGGCACTCACATTAGGACATTGTTAGGAGGACATAGGACATTTTTCAAAATTCAAAATTATTTATTTCATCCTAGGCCATTTCGTTGTCCGTGGCTAGTTACCACCCTACCGTCGAAGACGTGCCGCCAAGCGATTTAGCGTTCCGGCACGATGGCGTGTAGAAACCGAATAGGGGTATGGGTTGAATTTTCACTGCCATACCCTTCTAAGTTAGCCCGCTACCATCTTAGACTGCATCGTCACTTACCATCAGGTGAGATCGCAGTCAAGGACAATCTTGTCATCGAATAAAAAAAAATACTTGTGGCACTGTAACTGCTGAGGATTCATTGTAAAGTCAGTGGCCTAATGTAAATGTTGTTACTTTTCTTGTTACGTTCCCTCAAATATGGTCGAGCGAAGCAATGGCTGGATCATGCGCCATGCTCGTGAACGGGTTCCACCGGCGGGAATGGGGCTACTTTCTGTCTGCCCGTCATTAACATGAATTGAATTGTAGTACGTTTTGTGGAAATGTCATATTCTATTGTAACAAAGATGCACGGGTCAAATCAGCTTGGCATCCAGCTGCCCACAAGATAGTATAAAAACTTATTACAATGTAATAGCTACTTATTAATATTGTAAAATGATTATTTTGAAAAGAGCAACTGCTGAGTTTCTTGCCGGCTCTTCTCAGCAGAATCCGCTTTCCGAACCGGTGGTAGAATCTTGACGTGTCATAAGAACCACAGTTTGGCCTACATGAAATAAATAATTTTGAATTTTGAAAACCCTCTCCTTGGGAGAGGCCTTTAGTCCAGCAGTGGACTGTTATAGGCTGTTGATGATGATGGCGCACAGCCGCGCCAAGTTATACTGGTCGCACTGTACCGCTCGCTGATGGTGACCCACCTTGCGGCAGGCCGGGCCCGGCGCGGGCTGTGCGGGCATTTCCTCCGGGTACTGCTTCTGTGGCGGCGCCGCTGGAAACAAATTCACTTACAGTTTATGCAATTCACGAAGGCGAGTGAGCTTTACTCGTGGTTACTTCCTGTACAAATTCCTGTTCCTGTTCCTGTGTGTGTGTTCCTGTTTAAATTTAACTTTTTTAATTTTTTTTAATTTGTTAATTTTGACTTATTTAGTATTTTTTTATTTTGTTCTATTGTTTTATTTATATAGTATTTCTTCTGTTGTTTGTAGTTTATTTCTATTTTATGTGCTTGTCTATATAGCTTTTATTCAATTTCAATATCAATCAAGTAATTTGAGTCAACCACTGTAACTGCTCTGCCTTATAATATATAATTATTATGTGATACATAATTTAATTCGCATGTTGTGGCTACCTATAAGTGGTGTTTATAGCATACCTAAGAACCGTATTTTGAATTTAATATGACTGCATGTTTTTATTGCTGTAAAACTGTTGGTGCCCTTAAATAAATAAATAAATAATTAAATACATGCACATTGCATAAGTATGCGTGCCTGTCAAAGCCTAGGTGGGAGCGGGCAGGCGCGAGCATTGCGCTCGCTCACACTTTTACAGATACGACACACACACAACCATAAGTCAGTCGCCCCCGTGAATTGCCAGAACTATAACTTGTGACTCATGTAGCAAGTATTATAATTAATAGCTATATATACTCGCTCATGTTCTATCCCACCGATATTTACTAAGTAAACAAAATTATTTTAAAAATAAAGTCTAGTGCTCCTGGACATGATAAAATTAGTACGTTTTTCAATTCAATTCAATTCTCAAGCCTCGAGCCTCAATAGCCCAACGGAGCCTCAATAGCCCAACGGTTAAAGGTGCGGACTGAAAACTGAAAGGTCGCAGGTTCAAATCCCACCCATTGCACTCTTGTCGTACCCACTCCTAACACAAGCTTTCCGCTTAAAGCCTGATTAGTTTTGAGTAATAATTCCCGCTTCTGGTCCATCGCTAATAAATGTAAAAGAGGGGCTTTTGAGGGTACTTAGTTCGAAGAATAAACACCCTACGTGATTAAATGATCTTACCACGCTACCTACCCTCGTTGCGCAGCAAATGTGTCTGACTTTGTTGCCGACGAGGATACCTGCTCCGACATATACTAAGCAAGTCTTAGTTCGGATAAACCTAGTTATTCAGTTTGTGTTTGTTTGTTAGTTTGTGTTTGTGTTACCTGGCGACGCCTGCACGTTGCTGATGATTTGTTTCCGGGGCGGCAGCTTGCCCTGACTGATGACGGGGGCGCCACCTGCGGCACAGAAGATATTACAGTGCGACGTGGATCTGTTGGCACGCGGCCAACGTGGGAATTAAGCCGTGAACTTGTGAAACATCACTTTTTAACAGGATGTTATACTGGCTGTTACACTCACGCCCCCTGTAAATGTCATCAGAGTGCTCCAAAGAAACAAACGCCGCCATCTTGTAAATTCGATGTAAAAAGTTCGTGTTTCGAAATTATGAACTAGATGGCGCTGTTCTACTTTTGATCTCGCTATTATTAATTTACAACTATTCGGATGGATGACACTCACCAACAGAAGTGCGCAGCTCGCACTGCGCGCCCGCGGTGCCGGCGCGGCAACGGCACGTGTAGTCGGAGCGAGAGCCCGCCTCGCGCACGCAGCGACCCCCTCGCGCGCAGGGGTTCGGCACACAGGGGTCCTGGGTTGCCACACAATAGAATAGAATAGAATAAATAGACAAAAAATATTTTTGACGTGATAACGTCTTATAAATCGATGAACACCGGCTGCACACACGAAAAGTGTCACGTACCGCCTGAGCCTGCGCGTACAAGCGAGAGCGCGGAACAAGCGATAGAGAGGCACGATCGGCCCAAGCGTTGGCTTGTTACACATTTATTCATCAATGTTTCTTTATGACGTTATCATGTAAAAACTATCGACTTTACAGACAACCAATTTTTTTATTCAAATAAATTTTTTCAAAGTGCCTTCGAATATAATACACAACTCAGTTTACCATTCACCTTGTTATTGATATTACATACGGTTTTTAATAACCTATTGCATTTGGGTCCATACCAATTTTTACTTCTAATTATACAAGAGTTTTATTTAATTTTAAAAGGAAGGAATTTAATTGAATGAATTACATTATAAAATATAATATTAGTATTAAGGATGTTGCAAAATAAATAGCAACAGCATAAATGTACTAAAAATAAATAATAGTTTAAAAAAACTAAAAACACGCTTTTTATAGAAAACCAAACTAAAAAATAGAAAATAAATTTTAATAAATTTAAATTAAGAATAGGGTCCAAAAATTTCAATAAAATATATAAATTACTAATAGTGTAAATTAAAAAAATGTATTTTATTTTAAAAAGCGTGGGGTGCATGGTGTCAATAGTTATAAATATTTTATTGACAGATATGAGTAGAGTGATTATCATTTTGATAATATCTTAAAAAGCACCCTACATTTTTTTAATTTACACTATTAATAATTTATATTTATTGAAATTTTTGGACCTTATTCTTAATTTAAATTTATTAAAATTTATTTCTATTTTTTAGTTTGGTTTTCTATAAAAAGCGTGTTTTTAGTTTTTTTAAACTATTATTTATTTTCTACTTTTTAGTTTGGTTTATTTTTAATAGCTTGTTTTTTTTTCAAATTAGTGTATTGTCATCGGTCCTCGATAAATCTACAAAGTTTGAACGAAATCTGGCCGTTTAAAGTGGGTCAAAATCGCGCCCAAAGAAGTCGGTTACAAGTTACAAACATACAAGTGAAATCGCGCCCAAAGAAGTCGGTTACAAACATACAAGTTTTTTTTGGTTTTTTTATCAAATTAGTGTATTGTCATCGGTCCTCGATAAATCTACAAAGTTTGAACGAAATCTGGCCGTTTAAAGTGGGTCAAAATCGCGCCCAAAGAAGTCGGTTACAAGTTACAAACATACAAGTGAAATCGCGCCCAAAGAAGTCGGTTACAAACATACAAGTTTTTTTGGTTTTTTTATCAAATTAGTGTATTGTCATCGGTCCTCGATAAATCTACAAAGTTTGAACGAAATCTGGCCGTTTAAAGTGGGTCAAAATCGCGCCCAAAGAAGTCGGTTACAAGTTACAAACATACAAGTGAAATCGCGCCCAAAGAAGTCGGTTACAAACATACAAGTTTTTTTTGGTTTTTTTATCAAATTAGTGTATTGTCATCGGTCCTCGATAAATCTACAAAGTTTGAACGAAATCTGGCCGTTTAAAGTGGGTCAAAATCGCGCCCAAAGAAGTCGGTTACAAGTTACAAACATACAAGTGAAATCGCGCCCAAAGAAGTCGGTTACAAACATACAAGTTTTTTTTGGTTTTTTTATCAAATTAGTGTATTGTCATCGGTCCTCGATAAATCTACAAAGTTTGAACGAAATCTGGCCGTTTCAAGTGGGTCAAAATCGCGCCCAAAGAAGTCGGTTACAAACATACAAGTTTTTTTTGGTTTTTTTATCAAATTAGTGTATTGTCATCGGTCCTCGATAAATCTACAAAGTTTGAACGAAATCTGGCCGTTTCAAGTGGGTCAAAATCGCGCCCAAAGAAGTCGGTTACAAACATACAAGTTTTTTTTGGTTTTTTTATCAAATTAGTGTATTGTCATCGGTCCTCGATAAATCTACAAAGTTTGAACGAAATCTGGCCGTTTCAAGTGGGTCAAAATCGCGCCCAAAGAAGTCGGTTACAAACATACAAGTTTTTTTTGGTTTTTTTATCAAATTAGTGTATTGTCATCGGTCCTCGATAAATCTACAAAGTTTGAACGAAATCTGGCCGTTTCAAGTGGGTCAAAATCGCGCCCAAAGAAGTCGGTTACAAACATACAAGTTTTTTTTGGTTTTTTTATCAAATTAGTGTATTGTCATCGGTCCTCGATAAATCTACAAAGTTTGAACGAAATCTGGCCGTTTCAAGTGGGTCAAAATCGCGCCCAAAGAAGTCGGTTACAAACATACAAGTTTTTTTTGGTTTTTTTATCAAATTAGTGTATTGTCATCGGTCCTCGATAAATCTACAAAGTTTGAACGAAATCTGGCCGTTTAAAGTGGGTCAAAATCGCGCCCAAAGAAGTCGGTTACAAGTTACAAACATACAAGTGAAATCGCGCCCAAAGAAGTCGGTTACAAACATTGTTACAAACATACAAGTGAAGCTAATAAAAAGCGTATAAAACACTGGATGGATCGGGCTGTTTGGCATACAGATAAAAAGTAAAATGAACCTTAATAGTATTGACTATTGATTTAAAGTCACAAATTTAGTACAACCGATATTAATTTGGAGCGTATAGTAACCTAAGCGTATAAGAAAGCATACACAAAATTGAGCTCTAAGACAATAATGTTATGGTTCATTTTACTTTGACGCTAATGTCATCGAATTCCTATACGATCGTTCGAATAGAATAGAATAGAAATATTTTTATTCAAATAAACTTTTTACAAGTGCTTTTGAATCGTCTGACTACCACTGGTTCGGAATGCCCTTCCTGCCGAGAAGAACCAGCAAGAAACTCGGCGGTTGCTCTTTTCAAAACAAAATTACAATACAATAAATACTATGCTATGTATGCAGGCAGTGTTTCCACAATGAGGGCAGTTCCAAAAATGCATAACTACTAACAATGCAAATATCTTAAGATGGGCAGACATAAAGTAGCCCCATTCCCGCCGGTGGAACACGTTCACGAGCATGACCCAGCCGTTGCTTCGCTCGACCATATTTGGGGGAACGTAACAACCCGCACCACACGACACCTCCACAGAAATGTTTAAAGAGAGCGTGAATTAAATCTTAGACTAAGCGTACTGGTACGTATGGGGTGTGCTCTCACCGGCTCGTGCGCGCCGTCCTCCTGCAGCGCGTGCGGCGGCGGCGCCGCGAGCGGGCGCGTTGCGGCGTCGCCGCTCGCTCCGCAGCCCGCGCCCGTGCGCACGCTGCGCGCCGCGTTCACGAAGTCCACTCGCTTGTGGTTGATCCACGCCTCCTTCAGGCACCCTGCGGCAAGTGGCGTTATCGTCGTCAATGTTTACGGCTGAGTTGATTTAATTTACTTCTCACGAAATAGATGGCGCTACTAGTACATTAGCACTCGCTATATCCTAGTGGAGCTCGGTTTAGTATATTGTGTTGTATCTAAATAAATTTTATGAGCAGGATGAGAAAAGAGACGGGCAAAGTCGTGGGCAAAAGATACTACGTAATAACAAAAAGAACCACCATCAATGCAAAGCAAATAGGGTTCCGCAAATTTTTAAAAGTATCGATACCTACTCGATGCCAAGTATCGTATCAAAAGTATCGATACCGATGAAAGTATCGGATCAAAAGTATCGATAGTACTCAGTATCGAGTACTTTTTCTTTGCCTCGGGAAACGTGTTAAAATCTCAAAAAAGTACATTCTTAATTAAAATCTTTATTAAAAAAAAAAAACATCTACATTCTGTACTAAGAATACTACTAAAATACTTAACAATTATTACAAATATTTAATACTACTACCCCTTTAATTTGTGAACCCCCAGTCTTTTTCGTTACAATCAGACATAAATAATAATTTATTGACGCGTGAACCGGTGAGACGGTTTCTTGCAGGACGTTATCAAAGTCCCAGCCTTTGAGAAAAGTCTTTCAGAAGGCACTGATGTTCTGGGTATTATTAGGTATTTGGTCGCCATGGTATATAATTTAGGGTACACCGTTTTCATCTCGCTCCATTGACGTGTTCCCACTCGTTTTAAGCACTTTAAAACAGATTTTACAGGCTGCAGTAGTTTTGTCAACCTTTCTGAAACTTAGCCAGACATCGCTGCTCCCACCAGGAGGCGGCATTTTGGTTTCTAGATTTTCACACTAGCATCAACACAGTTGAAATCAATAAACAAATTATTATAATAAATTTAATTTCTCTTCTGAGCTAACTTGGTGCCTATAGTCAGTCATATATTAAATTTACTCTTTTTGGTCGTTTTTTTTTAAAGAATATTTAAATTAATTTAAATTAATGTTACCAGAATATTAATTTAATTTGTAACTAAATTGCCTAAAGTTTATACAAATTCCTACCTAATAATTAGCACGTACAAGTTATTGTCATACATAATATAGGTACGTTCAAACAGTAAATAATATGCAAAGTTTTCTAAAAAAAATAATAAGGTGGAAGACACGAGTCTGCCCGCGAAATTCAAATTTAATTTGGTTTTTCCCAATTTGTAAACTAATACGACAAAGTAGGCTTATGGCCTTCTAATTGCCACTTCACAGGTTTACATAAAAATATTTACTGGAAAGTGACCAGTTTAAGAAATTAATCAAAATACTGAGTTGGACTTGAGTTACTCACAAATTAGGTGATATTTGATTAATTTCTTAAACTGGTCACTTTCAAGTAAAGATTTTTATATAAACCTGTGAAGATGATACTGCCATTGTCGCAATTAGAATGCCATAAGGATACTTTGTCGCATTAGTTTACAAATTGCGAAAAACCAAATTAAATTTGAATTTTGCGGGCAGAATTGTGTCTTCTACCATAAGATATCATTCAAGAAATCATCCCATTTCAAAATACCAAGATCCAATTAAAGTACTCAATTGGCCAGTGGCCACACATAGCCGCTGACTAGGAGATTCGGGGATTCCCGTAATATAAATTCAGGATCAAATAGTGAAGGTAAAAAGTATCGAGTACATCAGAAAGTATCGATACCTAGTAAAGTATCGGAACAAAAGTATCGAGTACGAAAATACTAGGTATCGCAGCGCAAGTATCGATACTACTCAAGTATCGATACTTTTTGCGGATCCCTAAGCAAAGCAATTAGAAATTCATCGAAGGCTCACTATTTTCTATTGAGCGCAGGCCTCTTCTCAGAGAATCTCTTCGTCTCCTGACTCCTCTGGTTGTAGTTCATACTAGAGCTGTGTCGATCAATCATTTTATGTAACCCGGGTCAATCGCGACCCATTGGCAAAGTGATCGGGTCAAAATGATTCGATCATTTCGATCACTCGTTCACTTCGATACTTCTATCGCGGATCGTGATTAGCACGTTTCCCGAGTCTCATACGGTAGGTAACAGATAATATATGAACTAGGGTCAAAAAGAACTCAGTGGGCCAAACGAAGAATAAATCAAAAAGTTATTAATAAAAAATAAAGTTATATATTTGCTCATTACAAATTATAATTTAACTATTAAACTAAGATAGTACCTAGACAGGTCGCATACGTACGCGTGTCGCGGGTCGTAGGACTCGTAGGTCACAACGCGAACGCAACTGATTTGCTATATCAATCATTCTTTCGATCGATCGCGAGCCGCGCAATCTACCCAATCAAACAGGTTCTACTTGTGTATCGCGCGAACTCGAGCGAACGAAAGAGACAAACATAGTTGTGATAGTTCAACTCATTGTGCGCGCGCCGCGCGGCGCTTGGACTGTGCGTGGTGAAGTTCGTAAACAAACTGTGTTAAGTTGGTTGCGTTGCGTTTCGTTCACGCTTGTGGATGAGGATCAGATTCAGACGCTCGATGAGTATTGATGGTATTGAGTCGCGGGTCGCGTTGATCGAATCTTTTGGAGATTGATGATCGGGTCACTCGTGTTTAGAACGCGATTCGATCATTTTGATTCAATCAATCGTGATCGACACAGCTCTAGTTCATACTAGTCCATAGTCCACCTTTGCAAGCATTATAGAGAATTCTCAGGCATAAAAATTTGCTCACGATGTTTTGCTTTACCTATGGCTATGCGTAGTCGGTTATAAATGACTATGTCACCTGGACCAAAAAGAAGAGCTTGCCACCTCACTAATCAAATGTAGCCTATGTCACCTGGACCATAACCAATCGATTGACACCTCATTAGTCAAATTCGGCATAATAAGTTTAAATGCTTCAGTGGAACATGCGTAAATAGAAACAAACATACATATACCTACTGCTTATTTCTTTTGGCTTTGCCGTAAGTACCAACCTCTGCAATGTCTTGATCTCACTGTTATCTTTCGAAGGAGATTCAAATCTCTATCTATCCTTCCTTGTGCACGTCATTTATATAAGTTTTAGTTTGAGTTTTAGGTTCAAAATCTATATACTTCAAAAATTAATAAATCAAAATCTACTGAACCGATTTTGATCAAACTTCGTAACTATCTGTAATTTGGTCCAACTTAAAAGATAGGATAGTTTTTATCTTAATTATTGACATCAATATTTGTTATTGCAAATTAAAATACACGACAATTGCAATTACACGACAGTCATATATACAGTTCCAAATTTAGGTTACTAGGCAACCTTTGCATTACTGATAGGTATTATAAATACGAAAGCGTGTTTGTTTGTTGGTTTGTCCTTCAATCACGTCGCAACAGAGCTACGGATTGATGCGATTTTTTGCATGGGTATAGTAATGGGTGTAGTAGTGGGTTCTCAGACCGGGAGAGCTACTTTTTATATCGGATAATCAAAGAGTTCCCGCGGGGTTTTCAAAAACTAAATCCATGTGTAAGAAGTCGCGGGCATCAGCTAGTAAATAAATAAAAATGTGATGATGACGGATGATTATCATCATATGGTGATGATGGTGATGGTGGCGATACCTTTGAAGCTGGTGATGTTGCGCAGATGCCACTGGCTGAAGGCGTCTCGCGCCACGTCCCGCGGCACGCCGCCCACGAACATCGGCCGCTCCAGCCGCAGGTACTCGTTGCTGCCTGCAAACCGCACGTTCCATAGCAAACAAACAAAAAAAGGCCTAAAAAGCCATCCTGACTTGACTAATTGTACAAAAAACTTAGATGAGCGGTAGCTAACTTACTAGTGCGCCATCTAGTATGGAAAAACCAAATAAAACATGTTTAGTTATGTCATAGATGGCGCCACTAGTAAGTTAGCTACCCGCTCATATCAATCGCAGAAAAATGACATTTTTCTATAGGGCGACTGCAGCCAGTCTCTCTCGTCCCTCATGTGATCCTCTGTGCATCAATAAAGCTTCTTCTTTCTTTTTTTAGGGTTCTGTACCTCAAAAGGTAAAAAAAGGAACCCTTATAAGATCACTTTCTTGTCCGTCTGTCTGTCTGTCCGTGTGTGACCACTGAATTTCTCAGGAACGAGTGGACCTAGCAAGTTGAAATTTATACCAGATACTGAGGTCTATAGTCCCTATTAGGTGTATAATAGTAAATATCATTCGTCTATGGTGTATAACAATCAAGGTGCTGAGTCAACACGATAAAAAGATATGGTCAAATTTAGATTTTTGCGAAAACTTGTAAACCTTAATTTTCAACTTTTTTTATTTTTCGGAATTTTCCCTTTACTTGTGCTGTAAGACCTTGCTTTTAATCAAAATTGACAACTCTAGGTCAACCGGAAGTAACCTATAAGTTTTGGGTCGAAAACATAAATTATCCATGGTTTCATGTTAAGGTTACCTTCATTGATGATCGACCTGGCGGGCCCGTCGTCCACGCGCAGTGTAAAGTTCTTCTTGACGGCGAGAAGTTCCGCCTTGTGGTAGTTACCGTCCGAGACCATTTCGAAACTGAAACGAACATATTATTAACATTAATTAACCTGGATAGAGGTCCTTAACATTGATTACTTTAGATATACGTTTATTAACCTAGCTTCCAAACTTTCGTTAAACAGAATTAACAATAGTTAACCAAACTTAACATTGGTTAACGTAAATTAACACGAATTAATTTAGTGTGATAATAATAGCCCTAGATTTCTAACATTTGTTAACAAGAATTAATATACATTAAGGATTAAAGTTGGGTAACCCATGTTAACGCAGCTGTACATGATGGAGGTGCCATGTACAGGTGCGTTAATTTGTGTCAATTAGAATTAACAGCACGCTTAAAATTGGTTAACCTAGCTTAACATTGTTTGATCTACCGTAATAACAATAATCAAACACTGGTTTAACCAAAATTAAGAAGGATTAAAGTTGGTTAACCCATGTTAACGCACCTTTATATAATGGAGGTGCCATGTACAGGTGCGTTAACTTATGTCAACAATAATTAACAACACGCTTAAAATTGGTTAACCTAGCTTAACATTGATTAATCTACTGAAATAACAATAATCAAACACTGGGTTAACCAAAATTAAGAAGGATTAAAGTTGGTTAACCCATGTTAACGCACCTTTATATAATGGAGGTGCCATGTACAGGTGCGTTAACTTATGTCAACAATAATTAACAACACGCTTAAAATTGGTTAACCTAGCTTAACATTGATTAATCTACTGAAATAACAATAATCAAACACTGAGTTAACCAAAATTAAGAAGGATTAAAGTTGGTTAACCCATGTTAACGCATCTGTACATGATGGAGGTGCCATGTACAGGTGCGTTAACTTGTGTTAACAAGAATTAACAACACGCTTAAAATTGGTTAACCTAGCTTAACATTGATTGATCTACCGTAATAACAATAACCAAACACTGGGTTAAGCAAAATTAAGAAGGATTAAAGTTGGTTAACCCATGTTAACTCCAGCAAACAGACGCCACTGGAAGTGCGCGAGAACATCTTAACAGGCTGGGAAATAGAATGGCGTGGAGTAGGAAAAGGAGTCTGGACCAGGGAGCTAATTAAGGACCTAAAGAGCTGGCATAGAATAGAAAAGAAATATTTTTTATTCAAATAAACTTTTACAAGTGCTTTTGAATAGTCGATGAATCTACCACTGGTTCGGAATGCCCTTCCTGCCGAGAAGAACCAGCAAGAAACTCGGCGGTTGCTCTTTTCAAAACAAATTTACAATTCAGTAAATACTATGCTATATATGCAGTGTATCCACAATGAGGGAAGTTCCAAAATGCATATCGACTAACTTCTATCTTAAGATGGGCAGACATAAAGTAGCCCCATTCCCGCCTGTGGCACCCGTTCACGAGCATGACGCATGACCCAGCCATTGCTTCGCTCAACCATATTTGAGGGAACGTAACAACCCGCATCACACGACACCACCACAGAAATGTTTAAAGAGTGCGTGACATACTTATGCTACCCATGTGCATAATAGAAAACACGGGGAGGTCGACCGGTGGCTTACACAGGCGCTCAGTGGCCACGGGGTGTTCAACACCTACTCCTTCGCAATCGGGAAAGCACCAAGCGAGAAGTGCTACTTTTGTGATGAGAAAGACACTCCGAGACACGCAATCTTCGAGTGTTCTGCCTGTGCAGACTTGAGATCAGCGGAACAGGGATACAATGCAGGGGCAATGTCAGTGGGAGGATCATGGGAAAATGCTGCGCTCCATTATGATGAGGAGGGAAAGGAAAGAAAAGGAAGAAAAGAGGAAGAGAGAAGAGTGAAACACTGTTCGGTTGGCATGAAGGAATGTTATGCGGTTCCGTGCCAATCTGGGACACATGGGGAGGTTGTTTTCAGCTTAAAGAATTTATTTCCTCAACGAATTGTTACAAAATTCACTTACAGAGAAAAACAATTATCTATACAATTTAGATTTGGCAGTCAGATGCTAACTTACAATTTACATTTCGTTCTAAATCTACCCTCAAAAATCCATTATGAACTCCGGTTGAGGAATGCGAGATCGTTGCCACAGTGTAGTTTATACCAATAAGTTAATTAAATTTATAGTAATTTATTAAAATCATTTAAGCAAATTTATATCATGAAGTACATGTTTCTTCAGTTTGCGTTTAAATATGTTGAACGAAGTCGCATACTTCACCTCCTTCGGTAATTTATTATAATCTTGCACTAATGCAAACTTTATATTTAGTACGTGCAAGTTTTACACGCCCTGCCAGCAGGCAGAAGTCCGAAGGGATTTTTTCCTCCCCCGAAGAAAAAAAAGCCCATGTTAGCTCACCTGTACATAGTGGAAGTGGGGTGGTTGCCCACGTCGTAGCTGACGCGGATCCTGCCGTTGAACAGCTCCACCGCGAGGTGCTCGTGCTCGCCGAAATACATGAGCACGCCGTGCAGCTGCTTCGTGCTGAACACTGTTAACACAAGTTAACGCAAATTAACACAACTTAACACTTATTTACTTATTCAAAATTCAAAATTATTTATTTTACGTAGACCAAACTTTAGCTCTTATCAAACTTTAGCTCGTCATGACTCTACCACCGGTTCGGAAAGCAGATTCTGCTGAGAAGAGCCGGCGAGAAACTCAGCAGTTGCTCTTTTCATAATAATAATTTTAAAATATTATTATGTAGCTATTATATTGTAATAAGTTTTTTATATTATGGTGTGGCCAGCTGGATGCCAAGCCGATTTATCCCGTGCAACTTTGTAAGAATATAATAGAATAATAATATTTTATTTAAGTATATATGTTTTTTAGTTTGTCCCGCACAGACGACCCGCGTTATATATAAATGAGAGCCACTCACCGAGTGTGACGTTGGCTTGCGGCACGGTGCGTAGAGGCTCCAACTCCACCAGGGAGTCGTTGTGGTTGAACGTGAGCGAGGTGAGGTACTCGCACAGACGACCCGCGTTATAATTATATAAATGAGAGCCACTCACCGAGTGTGACGTTGGCTTGCGGCACGGTGCGTAGAGGCTCCAACTCCACCAGGGAGTCGTTGTGGTTGAACGTGAGCGAGGTGAGGTACTCGCACAGACGACCCGCGTTATATATAAATGAGAGCCACTCACCGAGTGTGACGTTGGCTTGCGGCACGGTGCGTAGAGACTCCAACTCCACCAGGGAGTCGTTGTGGTTGAACGTGAGCGAGGTGAGGTACTCGCACAGACGACCCGCGTTATATATAAATGAGAGCCACTCACCGAGTGTGACGTTGGCTTGCGGCACGGTGCGTAGAGACTCCAACTCCACCAGGGAGTCGTTGTGGTTGAACGTGAGCGAGGTGAGGTACTCGCACAGACGACCCGCGTTATATATAAATGAGAGCCACTCACCGAGTGTGACGTTGGCTTGCGGCACGGTGCGTAGAGGCTCCAACTCCACCAGGGAGTCGTTGTGGTTGAACGTGAGCGAGGTGAGGTACTCGCACAGACGACCTGCGTAGGTAACACAAGTTCAGCAGGGTTATTTTATAATTTTAAATTAATTTTTGTTAAATTTTATATTAATGAGTTAAAATAACATACAGGGATCTCTTGTAACGGAATCTAAATAAGTGTATTTACTTGGTTTAATGCTCAAAGATTTACTTATTAAAATATTATAAATAGGCACTTTTCTTAAACTTTCAATAAAAAAATGCGTGAGTGTCGTGGAACTCTTGGTGGGAACGAAATAAAATAAATAATAATATGAAGTCAGTATTTGAACCCCCGACCCGATAGTTACTTCGTTTAGCCACTACGCCACCAAAGCTATGACGGAACATGTGTAATAAACGAAGGCAATACACAAGGGTCGTGCCGGAAAAATCCTTACACTTTATTTCGCCTAGCCCCCATCCGCCAAGTCCGTACCGTCCGTTAAGGAACTTTATTCTAAAAAGTGCCTATATTATAATAATGGTGTTATAAGAAAGAAATCCCAACGGAGTTATGTCCGGTGAGAGTGTGGCCATACCGGAGTAGCCGGGCGCGCACTTGCACAGGTAGTCGGCGGGCGGCGCCAGCAGCGGGCGGTCCATCATAATGTCATCCTGCGAACCAGCCACTGATATTTAATTACACTACCGTTTATCACCTCACACAACCAAAATTATTGACATTTATATGGTCGAAATCTAAGCTACAAGTGTACAAAATGCTTTAGCTCAACGTTTCTGAAATGAACCGGTAAAGTGTGGATCGCCCTTTCAGCGTCTGCGTTTCTTACCATATATAATTTGAGAACCTTCAAGGCAAGAGTGAATAGCCATCTCGCTCCAAACTATCTTATTAAAGCTCTAACTTAGCTAACTCATCAGTGCTTTCCATCATTGATTGTCTTCAAGCGCAAGTCTATCTTGTAAAAACAACGACAAATTACAGGAAGGAACACTCGCCCGGTTTCGCAAGGGTGGACTTTTCTATCAGCTCTTAATTCTATTGCACAAGGTCGTGCACATTATATTGCAAAAGAGTAATTTTTATTTTCATTTTTATTAAAGTGTTAACCTACACTTAAGGAAATATCAGAATAAATTTATAAACCTACCAAACCTACCAAAAATTAAAAAAAAAATTATGATATGTGTTTATTTTTATCTGAAAAAGGGTAATGTTTTTCAGGAGCATCAATGTATTGTACAGTCCGATTCAAACTTTATGACTTCTCGGACTTCGTGCATTTCGATGCGCAGAATTCAATAATCGGTAGCAGCCAATCAGCGGCGCGCGGGAGGCGGCGAACCTGCGCGAACCTACACTAACTACACATCCGTGTGGACATAAAGTTTGAATCGAACTGTATGTATGAACACAGTACAAGGTGGAGGTGCAGCGGTACGCACGTGCACAGCCAGGTAGCACACGCCGTGCACGCAGTCGTGGTGCGCGCACGGCGACGTGCCGAGAGCGGCGTGCGGCGCCGCCTCGCAGTAGCGGCCCGCGTAGCCGGCAGTGCACGCGCAGCGGTACTCGTCCAGCCCGTCCACGCACGTCGCTCCGTTCTGTACACACACACACACAACATGCATTATAGATGGACACTTATAGAATAGATAGAATTTCTCTGGGCAATATCTTGCGATCAGCCTTCCGACTATGAGCAGATGTGTTGATTTGAAAAAGAAGCCAAGCCCATCAATTTTATGCGACCGTCACTTTGCAATTGTGCATTATGAAGTCAACATATCCTGATGATAGAATAGAACAGAAATATTTTTTATACAAATAAACTTTTTACAAGTGCTTTTGAATCGTCTGCCTCTACCACTGGCTCGGAATGCCCTTCCTGCCGAGAAGAACCAGCAAGAAACTCGGCGGTTGCTCTTTTCCAAACAAGTTTACAATACAATAAATACTTTGCTATTGTATGCAGTGTTTCCACAAATGAGGGAAGTTCCAAAAAGGCATAGCTACTAATAATGCAATATATCTTAAGATGGACAGACTTTGCAGTTCTGGCCGGAGTAGCCCTTGGGGCAGGAGCAGCAGTAGTGGCTGACGTGGTCCTCACAGTGGCTCACCTGGCACATGTGGTTGATGCAGTCGTCGGCGTTGACGGTGCAGTTCTGGCCGGAGTAGCCCTTGGGGCAGGAGCAGCAGTAGTGACTGACGTGGTCCTCGCAGTGGCTCACCTGGCACATGTGGTTGATGCAGTCGTCGGCGTTGACGGTGCAGTTCTGGCCGCAGTAGCCCTTGGGGCAGGAGCAGCAGTAGTGGCTGACGTGGTCCTCGCAGTGGCTCACCTGGCACATGTGGTTGATGCAGTCGTCGGCGTTGACGGTGCAGTTCTGGCCGCAGTAGCCCTTGGGGCAGGAGCAGCAGTAGTGGCTGACGTGGTCCTCGCAGTGGCTCACCTGGCACATGTGGTTGATGCAGTCGTCGGCGTTGACGGTGCTGTTCTGGCTGGAGTAGCCCTTGGGGCAGGAGCAGCAGTAGTGACTGACGTGGTCCTCGCAGTGGCTCACCTGGCACATGTGGTTGATGCAGTCGTCGGCGTTGACGGTGCAGTTCTGGCCGGAGTAGCCCTTGGGGCAGGAGCAGCAGTAGTGACTGACGTGGTCCTCGCAGTGGCTCACCTGGCACATGTGGTTGATGCAGTCGTCGGCGTTGACGGTGCAGTTCTGGCCGGAGTAGCCCTTGGGGCAGGAGCAGCAGTAGTGACTGACGTGGTCCTCGCAGTGGCTCACCTGGCACATGTGGTTGATGCAGTCGTCGGCGTTGACGGTGCAGTTCTGGCCGCAGTAGCCCTTGGGGCAGGAGCAGCAGTAGTGGCTGACGTGGTCCTCGCAGTGGCTCACCTGGCACATGTGGTTGATGCAGTCGTCGGCGTTGACGGTGCAGTTCTGGCCGGAGTAGCCCTTGGGGCAGGAGCAGCAGTAGTGGCTGACGTGGTCCTCGCAGTGGCTCACCTGGCACATGTGGTTGATGCAGTCGTCGGCGTTGACGGTGCAGTTCTGGCCGGAGTAGCCCTTGGGGCAGGAGCAGCAGTAGTGACTGACGTGGTCCTCGCAGTGGCTCACCTGGCACATGTGGTTGATGCAGTCGTCGGCGTTGACGGTGAAGTTCTGGCCGGAGTAGCCCTTGGGGCAGGAGCAGCAGTAGTGGCTGACGTGGTCCTCGCAGTGGCTCACCTGGCACATGTGGTTGATGCAGTCGTCGGCGTTGACGGTGCAGTTCTGGCCGGAGTAGCCCTTGGGGCAGGAGCAGCAGTAGTGGCTGACGTGGTCCTCGCAGTGGCTCACCTGGCACATGTGGTTGATGCAGTCGTCGGCGTTGACGGTGCAGTTCTGGCCGGAGTAGCCCTTGGGGCAGGAGCAGCAGTAGTGGCTGACGTGGTCCTCGCAGTGGCTCACCTGGCACATGTGGTTGATGCAGTCGTCGGCGTTGACGGTGCAGTTCTGGCCGGAGTAGCCCTTGGGGCAGGAGCAGCAGTAGTGGCTGACGTGGTCCTCGCAGTGGCTCACCTGGCACATGTGGTTGATGCAGTCGTCGGCGTTGACGGTGCAGTTCTGGCCGGAGTAGCCCTTGGGGCAGGAGCAGCAGTAGTGGCTGACGTGGTCCTCGCAGTGGCTCACCTGGCACATGTGGTTGATGCAGTCGTCGGCGTTGACGGTGCAGTTCTGGCCGGAGTAGCCCTTGGGGCAGGAGCAGCAGTAGTGACTGACGTGGTCCTCGCAGTGGCTCACCTGGCACATGTGGTTGATGCAGTCGTCGGCGTTGACGGTGCAGTTCTGGCCGGAGTAGCCCTTGGGGCAGGAGCAGCAGTAGTGGCTGACGTGGTCCTCGCAGTGGCTCACCTGGCACATGTGGTTGATGCAGTCGTCGGCGTTGACGGTGCAGTTCTGGCCGGAGTAGCCCTTGGGGCAGGAGCAGCAGTAGTGGCTGACGTGGTCCTCGCAGTGGCTCACCTGGCACATGTGGTTGATGCAGTCGTCGGCGTTGACGGTGCAGTTCTGGCCGGAGTAGCCCTTGGGGCAGGAGCAGCAGTAGTGGCTGACGTGGTCCTCGCAGTGGCTCACCTGGCACATGTGGTTGATGCAGTCGTCGGCGTTGACGGTGCAGTTCTGGCCGGAGTAGCCCTTGGGGCAGGAGCAGCAGTAGTGGCTGACGTGGTCCTCGCAGTGGCTCACCTGGCACATGTGGTTGATGCAGTCGTCGGCGTTGACGGTGCAGTTCTGGCCGGAGTAGCCCTTGGGGCAGGAGCAGCAGTAGTGGCTGACGTGGTCCTCGCAGTGGCTCACCTGGCACATGTGGTTGATGCAGTCGTCGGCGTTGACGGTGCAGTTCTGGCCGGAGTAGCCCTTGGGGCAGGAGCAGCAGTAGTGGCTGACGTGGTCCTCGCAGTGGCTCACCTGGCACATGTGGTTGATGCAGTCGTCGGCGTTGACGGTGCAGTTCTGGCCGGAGTAGCCCTTGGGGCAGGAGCAGCAGTAGTGACTGACGTGGTCCTCGCAGTGGCTCACCTGGCACATGTGGTTGATGCAGTCGTCGGCGTTGACGGTGCAGTTCTGGCCGGAGTAGCCCTTGGGGCAGGAGCAGCAGTAGTGGCTGACGTGGTCCTCGCAGTGGCTCACCTGGCACATGTGGTTGATGCAGTCGTCGGCGTTGACGGTGCAGTTCTGGCCGGAGTAGCCCTTGGGGCAGGAGCAGCAGTAGTGGCTGACGTGGTCCTCGCAGTGGCTCACCTGGCACATGTGGTTGATGCAGTCGTCGGCGTTGACGGTGCAGTTCTGGCCGGAGTAGCCCTTGGGGCAGGAGCAGCAGTAGTGGCTGACGTGGTCCTCGCAGTGGCTCACCTGGCACATGTGGTTGATGCAGTCGTCGGCGTTGACGGTGCAGTTCTGGCCGGAGTAGCCCTTGGGGCAGGAGCAGCAGTAGTGGCTGACGTGGTCCTCGCAGTGGCTCACCTGGCACATGTGGTTGATGCAGTCGTCGGCGTTGACGGTGCAGTTCTGGCCGGAGTAGCCCTTGGGGCAGATGCAGCAGTAGTGGCTGACGTGGTCCTCGCAGTGGCTCACCTGGCACATGTGGTTGATGCAGTCATCGGCGTTGACGGTGCAGTTCTGGCCGGAGTAGCCCTTGGGGCAGGAGCAGCAGTAGTGGCTGACGTGGTCCTCGCAGTGGCTCACCTGGCACATGTGGTTGATGCAGTCGTCGGCGTTGACGGTGCAGTTCTGGCCGGAGTAGCCCTTGGGGCAGGAGCAGCAGTAGTGGCTGACGTGGTCCTCGCAGTGGCTCACCTGGCACATGTGGTTGATGCAGTCGTCGGCGTTGACGGTGCAGTTCTGGCCGGAGTAGCCCTTGGGGCAGGAGCAGCAGTAGTGACTGACGTGGTCCTCGCAGTGGCTCACCTGGCACATGTGGTTGATGCAGTCGTCGGCGTTGACGGTGCAGTTCTGGCCGGAGTAGCCCTTGGGGCAGGAGCAGCAGTAGTGGCTGACGTGGTCCTCGCAGTGGCTCACCTGGCACATGTGGTTGATGCAGTCGTCGGCGTTGACGGTGCAGTTCTGGCCGGAGTAGCCCTTGGGGCAGGAGCAGCAGTAGTGGCTGACGTGGTCCTCGCAGTGGCTCACCTGGCACATGTGGTTGATGCAGTCGTCGGCGTTGACGGTGCAGTTCTGGCCGGAGTAGCCCTTGGGGCAGGAGCAGCAGTAGTGGCTGACGTGGTCCTCGCAGTGGCTCACCTGGCACATGTGGTTGATGCAGTCGTCGGCGTTGACGGTGCAGTTCTGGCCGGAGTAGCCCTTGGGGCAGGAGCAGCAGTAGTGGCTGACGTGGTCCTCGCAGTGGCTCACCTGGCACATGTGGTTGATGCAGTCGTCGGCGTTGACGGTGCAGTTCTGGCCGGAGTAGCCCTTGGGGCAGGAGCAGCAGTAGTGGCTGACGTGGTCCTCGCAGTGGCTCACCTGGCACATGTGGTTGATGCAGTCGTCGGCGTTGACGGTGCAGTTCTGGCCGGAGTAGCCCTTGGGGCAGGAGCAGCAGTAGTGGCTGACGTGGTCCTCGCAGTGGCTCACCTGGCACATGTGGTTGATGCAGTCGTCGGCGTTGACGGTGCAGTTCTGGCCGGAGTAGCCCTTGGGGCAGGAGCAGCAGTAGTGGCTGACGTGGTCCTCGCAGTGGCTCACCTGGCACATGTGGTTGATGCAGTCGTCGGCGTTGACGGTGCAGTTCTGGCCGGAGTAGCCCTTGGGGCAGGAGCAGCAGTAGTGGCTGACGTGGTCCTCGCAGTGGCTCACCTGGCACATGTGGTTGATGCAGTCGTCGGCGTTGACGGTGCAGTTCTGGCCGGAGTAGCCCTTGGGGCAGGAGCAGCAGTAGTGGCTGACGTGGTCCTCGCAGTGGCTCACCTGGCACATGTGGTTGATGCAGTCGTCGGCGTTGACGGTGCAGTTCTGGCCGGAGTAGCCCTTGGGGCAGGAGCAGCAGTAGTGGCTGACGTGGTCCTCGCAGTGGCTCACCTGGCACATGTGGTTGATGCAGTCGTCGGCGTTGACGGTGCAGTTCTGGCCGGAGTAGCCCTTGGGGCAGGAGCAGCAGTAGTGGCTGACGTGGTCCTCGCAGTGGCTCACCTGGCACATGTGGTTGATGCAGTCGTCGGCGTTGACGGTGCAGTTCTGGCCGGAGTAGCCCTTGGGGCAGGAGCAGCAGTAGTGGCTGACGTGGTCCTCGCAGTGGCTCACCTGGCACATGTGGTTGATGCAGTCGTCGGCGTTGACGGTGCAGTTCTGGCCGGAGTAGCCCTTGGGGCAGGAGCAGCAGTAGTGGCTGACGTGGTCCTCGCAGTGGCTCACCTGGCACATGTGGTTGATGCAGTCGTCGGCGTTGACGGTGCAGTTCTGGCCGGAGTAGCCCTTGGGGCAGGAGCAGCAGTAGTGGCTGACGTGGTCCTCGCAGTGGCTCACCTGGCACATGTGGTTGATGCAGTCGTCGGCGTTGACGGTGCAGTTCTGGCCGGAGTAGCCCTTGGGGCAGGAGCAGCAGTAGTGGCTGACGTGGTCCTCGCAGTGGCTCACCTGGCACATGTGGTTGATGCAGTCGTCGGCGTTGACGGTGCAGTTCTGGCCGGAGTAGCCCTTGGGGCAGGAGCAGCAGTAGTGGCTGACGTGGTCCTCGCAGTGGCTCACCTGGCACATGTGGTTGATGCAGTCGTCGGCGTTGACGGTGCAGTTCTGGCCGGAGTAGCCCTTGGGGCAGGAGCAGCAGTAGTGGGCTGACGTGGTCCTCGCAGTGGCTCACCTGGCACATGTGGTTGATGCAGTCGTCGGCGTTGACGGTGCAGTTCTGGCCGGAGTAGCCCTTGGGGCAGGGAGCAGCAGTAGTGGCTGACGTGGTCCTCGCAGTGGGGCTCACCTGGCACATGTGGTTGATGCAGTCGTCGGGCGTTGACGGTGCAGTTCTGGCCGGAGTAGCCCTTGGGGCAGGAGCAGCAGTAGTGGCTGACGTGGTCCTCGCAGTGGCTCACCTGGCACATGTGGTTGATGCAGTCGTCGGCGTTGACGGTGCAGTTCTGGCCGGAGTAGCCCTTGGGGCAGGAGCAGCAGTAGTGGCTGACGTGGTCCTCGCAGTGGCTCACCTGGCACATGTGGTTGATGCAGTCGTCGGCGTTGACGGTGCAGTTCTGGCCGGAGTAGCCCTTGGGCAGGAGCAGCAGTAGTGTCTGACGTGGTCCTCGCAGTGGCTCACCTGGCACATGTGGTTGATGCAGTCGTCGGCGTTGACGGTGCAGTTCTGGCCGGAGTAGCCCTTGGGGCAGGAGCAGCAGTAGTGGCTGACGTGGTCCTCGGCAGTGGCTCACCTGGCACATGTGGTTGATGCAGTCGTCGGCGTTGACGGTGCAGTTCTGGCCGGAGTAGCCCTTGGGGCAGGAGCAGCAGTAGTGGCTGACGTGGTCCTCGCAGTGGCCTCACCTGGCACATGTGGTTGATGCAGTCGTCGGCGTTGACGGTGCAAGTTCTGGCCGGAGTAGCCCTTGGGGCAGGAGCAGCAGTAGTGGCTGACGTGGTCCTCGCAGTGGCTCACTGGCACATGTGGTTGATGCAGGTCGTCGGCGTTGACGGTGCAGTTCTGGCCGGAGTAGCCCTTGGGGCAGGAGCAGCAGTAGTGGCTGACGTGGTCCTCGCAGTGGCTCACCTGGCACATGTGGTTGATGCAGTCGTCGGCGTTGACGGTGCAGTTCTGGCCGGAGTAGCCCTTGGGGCAGGAGCAGCAGTAGTGGCTGACGTGGTCCTCGCAGTGGCTCACCTGGCACATTGTGGTTGATGCAGTCGTCGGCGTGACAGGTGCAGTTCTGGCCGGAGTAGCCTTGGGGCAGGAGCAGCAGTAGTGACTGACGTGGTCCCTCGCAGTGGCTCACCTGGCACATGTGGTTGATGCAGTCGTTCGGCGTTGACGGTAGCAGTTCCTGGCAGGATAGCCCTGGGCAGGAGCAGCAGTATGGCTGAACGTGGTCCACGCAGTGGCTCACCTGGCTCATGTTGTTTGATATGCAGTTCGTCGGCAGTTGACGGTTGCAGTCTGGCCGGAGTAGCCCTTGGCAGAGCAGCAGTAGTGCTGACGTGGACCTCGCAGTGCTCACCTGGCACAGTGTTTTGATGCAGGT